>OY720036.1:18486622-18611521 GCA_963082485.1 Eudonia mercurella
TCTCGGCTTTCACAAGGTTCTTATCATGAGTTATGGTGATATCTACCAGTATTGCCCAGCGCTGGGATCGGTCGACCACCACGATATCAGGCTTATTGGCGACAATAGTCCTGTCCGTAATGATAGAACGATCCCAGTAAAGCGTTGCATGACCATTTTCGAGTACTGGTATATATATATATATATATATTGCTTCATTTATAAAATACACATTACTCTAATATGTTTTAATAGTTTCACCTCTGATCTTACAGTATTAGCTATCTCCATCCGACTAGTCGTCTGGAAGAAATCGCTTAAAAGACCGCCAAATTGTAACTTTATAAATTATTTATATTTTTGTTCATGTTTATGTTTTATATTGTTGCCATAAAAGTATTATCTATCTATCTATCTATAAACAGTAACGGGGCTCACATATTGGCGTAGCACAGATCGCACTCGACCGCGGCGAGGTCGTGCGTGAACTTGACGATGGGCACCCGCGCGTGCAGTACCCTCTGCACGCGCCGCACGCCCGCCGCGCGCAGCTCCACCAGCTCGGCCGCCAGCTCCAGCTGCCGCCGCCACGCGCCGCGACCGCCCTCGCAACGCTTCTCTTGGTACACCAGCCGCTTGGTTGTGTCCGCCTGCGTATAACGTGACATTTGTAGATGCTAGGTTAGCCCCGCAACTACTACCCTCGCAACGCTTATCTTGGTACATCAGCCTCTCGGTTGTGTCCGCCTGTATTAGGTTACAACTTATTAAACTACTTTCACCTTTTGAGTATTCGATATTTCGGTACAGTTGCATGCGCCATGATCACGGATGAACTGAAGTTATTGCAAGATATTTATGAGCAGGCAAAACGTTCTACTACCCTACCTACCCTACCCTACTAGTCGTTTCATGCGCTCGACACCTGTACCGCTGATAGTTTAATTCACTCGAATTGCTCACAACACACACAATCACAGTATCAGAATGTGAAATGGCATAAAATCAAAAATAATAAACATGATAAAAATCTAGTTATAAATTACTTCAGTTGCTTGGTTTGAGTTGATTATGTTCTAATAATTTTAAGCAAATTTTATTTAAAAAAAATTGCAATTATAGTAAAGTGTTGATAAACTTCAACAAACGCAGTTGGTTGAGTAGCAGCGGATTGTGATTCGTGCTCAGTGACATGCACTTGGAGAGGCCTATTTCCAGCAGTGGAACTATTGTTTGTGTAAAGATAACCTCATCAACATAAGCCTATAATATTAATAATATTATTAATCTCTATATTATTATATATTATTATACTCTATATTATTAATCTCTATTATTATATTGTAGGATATTAGCCGCCATTTTGGCAATAATGCCTATAAAAGCACGCTGCAAAGCAGAGCGGCTCTCTTTCCTACGGCGGTCGTCACGGTGCACGGATCTCTGGTTGTATCGGCGTCAGACGCTTTCCATATTCTCTTTATCATTTGTATTTGTGTTGATTTCGTTCTTTTAGTCTTATTTTGTTAAAATCATTAAAGTTTAGAATTATGTTAGTTTTGAGTTAATTGAATTAAACGTTCAGTGTTCATAAGTTTATTTTTTTTAATTGAAATTTCACGACCGATCTAATATCAGAAGTGGGATATCAACCCAAGCATATGCCAATTGTAGATGTTTTTCTTGAAGCTAAAGAACGAAATCTAGACTACCCGCGTTTACGTTTTATGTGTTGTGTTAACTTTTGTGCTATCATCGTGCTGTTTTGGTGTTACGAGTGTGTGAGCCATGCCGAACGAGCGTAGTTCACGTAGTAGATCACGGAATAGATCGCATCGACATCGTCGGTTGCGTTCTAGCTCCTCAGATCGTTCACTAACAAATTCCCGTAATCGGAGGCGTTCTCGATCGCGATCGCGTACGTCTACACGGCATCGGTACAGGGATAGAACGCCAAACTGTCATACAACCCGCGATAGTACCTTAGACACGATTTTATCGCGACTAGAAGTGATTGAGAATAATTTCACGACTACCCACGGAAAAGACTCAGAAGCCTCGGTGCCATCCGCTACCCAGGCTATTGTTGATGCGATACGGCTAATTAACCCGGGACGTGTACAAAATTATTACGTGTCCAACTTTGACCCGACTATTCACGACATAGATTCATGGTGTGAAGAAGTAGACCGTGCACAGTTAACAAATCATTGGTCCGATAAAGAGTGCTTGTCGCGCGTGGCAGGGTGTTTAAAAGGTGACGCGAAAACCTGGTTAAACGAGTGGGTAACCAGTGACAGATCGTGGACTAGTTTTAAACGCGAATTTCGGCCACTTTGTCCAAGGAAACTAGACTATGCGAACATTTTATTTGAAACTATGAATGCGACGTCCGACAAGTACTCTTCGTATGCTGAATACGCGCGGCGTACTATTTTACGTCTACGCATAGTCAAAGGACTTAGTGACGAGTTGTTGACACAAATAGTTATCCGCGGAATTAATGACGCGCAAGTCCGGGCCGCGGCTGCAAACGCAGAATTGACCTCTGATACTTTAGTTTCGTTTTTAGCTATTTATACGAAGCCTACTCAATCTAACCTCACTAAGGCGACCTCGAGGGTTGCAGCGGTGCCTCAACCCCGTCACAATAAGAGACTCAGCGAAAGGCCAACCTCATCACAGTCACGGTGTTTTAACTGTAATCAAAATGGCCACATGAGTTATAACTGTCCTAAGAAACCGAAGCCGGTAGGTTCTAATGTAAAGATTTGCACTTTTTGTAAAAAGAAAGGACATACGGAGGATAACTGCTTCGCTAAGGAGAGGTCAGCGCCACGAAACACGCATAATGTTAACTTCTGCTCTGACCTCACAGGCACCGATAGCAAGAGAGATATAACGACTGCTGTAGTGCAGGGTATCCCAGTTGATGTCCTCATTGATAGTGGGGCACATGATGTCTCCCTAATATCTTCAGATGTTGCTAAATATCTTTCATGTACCATTAAGCCCATTAATTGTGCTTTAAAGGGATTAAGTAATCAAGAGATTGTAGCGAAGTCATACGTCACTCTTACGGTCGAGTTAAACTACATCTCGTTTGAAGCGGATTTCGTGGTGGTTCCAGCGACATGTATGTCCACACCTATGATAATTGGTACCGATGTATTGAATAGGGACGGTATAACATATGTTAGAACTAAAAATAGTCAATTCCTAACGCGTATGCCTATCAAAAAGGCTGAAGTTTTTACGACTAGTACTAAGATAGCCATGGAAATTAATACACCCCTTCAGGGCACGGAACGCGAATCCTTGATGAAAGTGATAAACGACTTCTCTGAATTTTTGATCTCGGGCACGGCCACCACCACCGTGACTACGGACGAAATGCACATAAACGTAACTAGTGACGTACCGATTACGTACCGCCCGTATAAGCTTTCGCATAATGAGAAGTTGAAGGTCCGCGAGATTGTGAATGACCTTCTGGAGAAGGGAATAATTAGGGAATCAGAGTCTGAGTATGCCAGTCCGATCATTCTGGTCAAAAAGAAGGACGGGTCGGATAGAATGTGCATAGACTATCGCGCCCTTAACCGCATTACTGTAAAAGACCGCTACCCGCTTCCTCTCATTGACGACCACATTGATCGACTTGGTGATAGGAAAATAACGCGGTTTTCGTCACTGGACATGGCCACTGGCTTCCACCAGATAAGGATTAATAGCGCCTCAGTACAACGGACGGCCTTCGTTACACCGGAAGGTCATTATGAGTTTCTCAAAATGCCTTACGGTCTAACGAACTCACCGATCGTGTACCAACGAATCATCAACAAAACGTTACGGAAGCTTATTGATGCAGGGAAGATACTGGTGTACATCGATGACGTATTATTGATGAGTACCACGGTCCAGGAAGGCATTCACTTGTTGCGCGAAGTTCTTACCACTTTGACTCAGGCGGGTTTTTCGATTAACCTCCGTAAATGCGTTTTTCTGACTACAGAGATCGAGTACTTAGGGCGAATCATAAGTCAGGGTCAGGTCAGGCCGAGCCCTCATAAAATAAAGGCTTTGGTAAATTCCCCCGCACCAAGAAATGTTAAACAGGTTAGGCAGTTTTTAGGTCTAGCCGGATATTTTCGGAAATACATCAAGGGTTATGCAACGAAAACGTTCTGCATCTCTCAGTTGTTAAAAAACGGTACTCCATTCGATTGGGGCTCCAAACAAGAGCAGGTTCGTCAAGAAATTATTTCAATTTTAACGAATGAGCCTGTTCTTGCCATTTTTGACCCCAAACTTCCAACGGAAGTTCATACTGACGCAAGCAGTATTGGCTACGGAGCAGTTTTGTTACAAACCCATGAAAAAGCTGACAAGAAAGTTGTGGCATACTTTAGTAAGGTCACACAAGGTGCGGAGAGTAGGTACCATTCCTACGAATTAGAGACGTTGGCAGTGGTAAAAGCGTTGCAAAACTTTCGTCACTATTTAATCGGAATTCAATTTAAAGTAGTAACAGATTGCAACGCTCTGAAGTCCACGGAGCGTAAAAAGGACCTATTGCCACGAGTAGCACGCTGGTGGATCTATCTCCAGGATTTCACCTTCGAGATCGAATATAGAAAGGGAACTATGATATCACACGCTGACTTCTTGAGTAGGAATCCCCCTCTCGAAGTAAACAATATTTCCAGGCCCCGTAACTGGGCTCAGATAGCTCAGGCGGCCGATGGAGAAACTCAAAATCTCATCCAGCAGCTTAACGAAGGGAAGTTAGATTCCAGTCGTTATGTGCAACAAAATGACCTTTTGTACTATAAGTACACTACTGTAGGTGAGGAGCCAAGACTCCTATGTTTCATCCCAAAAGGACATCGCCTTAGCTTGCTCCGCATCTTTCATGACGAGCATGAACATATCGGGTCTGACAAAACTTTAGATCTCATTTTGAAGCACTTTTGGTTCCCTGGCCTCAGACAATTCGTAAAAAAATACATTGAACATTGCCTAGTTTGCTTAACAAAAAAACGAGTGCCCCGGGCTCCACACCAAAACATAACCTCATGGGAGAAACCGGAATTACCCTTTTCCGTCATACATTTGGACGCATTAGGACCACTCCCGGAGTCGAATGGCTTCAAGTTTGTGCTCCTAGTTGTAGATGCCTTTACAAAGTACACGTTACTCTATTCCATTTATAGGCAAGACGTAGAAGAACTTTTACGAGTGGTAACGAATGCTATCTCACTATTCGGAGTTCCAAAACTATTTATAACCGACAAAGGCCGTATGTTTGACTCTACTAAGTTTGTAGGGTTTGTAAAAAAGATGGGATCCGATATACACCACATAACGCCGGAGATGCACCATTCAAATGGGCAAGTCGAAAGGTATGCTAGGACGGTCCTCAACATGATCCGCATTGAAGTCAACCACAAAGACGCTGCCTGGTCCGAAACACTGTGGAAGTTGCAGTTAACCCTCAATGTTACAAAACAAAAGACGACTCAGACTTCTGCTTTGAACCTCATGATTGGTGTCGACGCCACGACCCCTGTTATTCGGTCGCTCATACGAGATATAGCACTGGAAGGGTCTCAGCCAAACCGTGAAGCCCAAAGAGAGCTACGCAGACATCGTGCTACTGAGTTGTTGCGAAGAAACCAAGCTCAGCAAAATGAATACGTGAACCGCAACAGACGTCCACCTCGGGTTTTTAATATAAATGATCTTGTATTTGTCATTAAGTTTTCACAGTCAACGGGAAAACTGGATCCTGGCATGCGAGGCCCCTACAAGGTCGTGCGTGCGCTTCCGAGTGGACGTTACGAGCTGTGTCTGCTAAGTGGATCTTATGGAAAGACCACCCAAGCGGCAGCCCAGTACATGGTGCCGTGGAAAGGGGAATGGTGTCCCGAAACTTGCGCTGCATTTTTTGAGCGTGAGTATTTTGAAGACGCCCCTTGTCCATTTTATGGATATTTGTGTGCGTAGGCGGAGTCACCTGCTATGCGAGTGGCTCTGTCAGTCAAACTGCGGGGTGACTGACTCACCTTTCATGTAGAGGACGGACTGCGGGACGTTCCTATTGGCAAACAGACTGCGGGATGTTTGCCCTACATGACGGTCATGGTGAATGTTGTATGGATCCTATGAATAAATGAGTGACGAATGACATATAGCGAGCAAGTATGAGCGTTAATTAATGTTTTGGGCTGCTATATAGTTTGTGTTTTAATAAATTTTCGTATGAAACAGTGTGTTGGTTTAGCTATGAGTGATTGCGATTACTATTAGAAGGGCCTTGAAAGATGAAGTTTGTGAGTTTAGGCAGAACCGTTATTTGATGTAATAGTAATCATGTGTCCTTTCAAACAGATGACGATAACTCCGAGGACACCGTTACCCCCGCAGACAACCATGAGCCAAGCGAACTCTCTACTTGCGAGGTTCCGGTCGCTGGACCCTCGGGCACCTCCGGTTCTCGCGATGTACCATCACTGCCAAGCATGCCAGATATTTCTGATGCAGTCGAGGACGACGCATAAATCAGGAGAGGCCGTGTAGGATATTAGCCGCCATTTTGGCAATAATGCCTATAAAAGCACGCTGCAAAGCAGAGCGGCTCTCTTTCCTACGGCGGTCGTCACGGTGCACGGATCTCTGGTTGTATCGGCGTCAGACGCTTTCCATATTCTCTTTATCATTTGTATTTGTGTTGATTTCGTTCTTTTAGTCTTATTTTGTTAAAATCATTAAAGTTTAGAATTATGTTAGTTTTGAGTTAATTGAATTAAACGTTCAGTGTTCATAAGTTTATTTTTTTTAATTGAAATTTCACGACCGATCTAATAATATTATAAAAGAGATTAATAAGCTATTGCACAACACAGAGTTGTCGCAACTGGCTGCTCCATGAGCAGCCGCTGGCACTAGCTAATTACAAATAGGTAAATAATATATAGAATATTGTAAGTAGATTAAGTATTGTATATTTAGATATAGCTACAATTTATGTTTTATCCATTTATAAATTTATGACTATGGCAGAATAACAGGGTTTGTGGTCTCCTGCAAACGCTGAGGCATAGACCTTTTTGTCTATGTTTTTTGGCAAATAAATATACTTATTATTATTTTATTATTATTATTAAATGTCAACTTTTGCAAACGTTTTAGAACATTTACTAAAGTCTTTAACAAAAACTTCTTAAAAGATTCTGATGGATAAAAATGATACTAGGAGAGGGAATCTTCAGCAGGCCCTACTAAGAAAAATCCTTTCAAGAGGCCCTCATAAAATCTAATTTTTTATAATACTTTTATTCGTGTGTGCAAAGGCTTCTGGTGAATGGATATACGAAACCAAAGAAGAAAATTAGAGGATGATAATAATTTTCAAAATTTAAATATTTTTGCTAATAAGTGTTAATGACTCACCATTTCATTTGTGACCACATTAGTCAATACTAAATCCAAGTCACACCCCATCTTGCCAAAACCATTTACAGATGATCCAAACGGTCTTATTGCAATGTTAGCATACATACTATCAAATAATGTTTCTAGCTGGAAAAATAATAAAAGAATTAGTAGATAAAAAATATATATAATAGGAATAATCACATCTAGTTTAACACTTACATGCCTTGCCACCATGTACCGCAACCGCACTCCTAGATCATTCAACCTAGTTCTATCATACAACAGCTGAATTTGATCCGAAACAGTGGCACATTTCATGAGGTCCCCAAATAGAATGTCTTCACTGATGAGCGAGTTGCCGTCTTTCGTCATGAGGGGCTGTGAGGGTAATGCTCCAAGCTGGTCTTTTTTACCAGAAACTGCTCTAAACCATAGAAATGGAGACTGTGACGGCATAACATCAATATCCTTCTGATGAGATCCACAATGCTGTAGCACATCACGGAGACAGTCATCAGAATTAAACTCAACAAGCATGAAATGCTGGAAAATAAAACATTAAGAATGAGAAGAATTTTCACATAGGCTTATACAGCAAATTATAAATACACAATGGGTGTATTTTAATTTAAAAACTAGACAACCAAGGCTTCTTGGTACTTTGTCATCATGCATGAGGATGTATAAATCTGTAAATGTTAAAGATATTAAAAATGTTTGATCACAAGCAGCTTAGTAAAGATGTTACTAACTACTACTATCTTGCATAACCTCGCAAACTATCTAACTAAACTTTAAACCTGTTAAAAGATTTTGTTTATAATTAAAACCAAAAGTTTCAAAGTGTATATTATATGAAACCTAGTGTCTATGAATAATTTGACTTATCACTGAAAACATTGTCATGGATCATTCAAACAAATTTATTGAATGCATCTGCTGAAGACTAACTTATTCTAACCACTGTTTCATGAATCAACCGGTGTAATACTGACATGCCAAATAGACCATTCAATGGGGCTCAATAATAATTTAAAATGTATTTTAACTATATCACATACCTCTCCTCCACCATTTCTGTAATGATGTACACTGTTGATTTCTCCAAACGTCTTACAGTAACAATACAATTCATTGTATGAAGACTCCGAATTCACTTGAACTACAATACTACGTTTCGCCTCTGCCCGTCTCTGTGCTACAATATCGTCAAATGATTCGAATTTCTTAGGAAGATCTGAAAGCAAATACATAACCTCGAAACAATCTTGTACAAGTTCATCCAGAATCTATAAGCTAAGCCTCCATACCTGAATATTTTCGAGAAACTAAACATTTGCGTTTGGAAAACGCAGCACGCAATGATTTATTAAAGGAATAAAGTTTTCCAGAATTTATAACTGTTTGAAATAACACAGACATTTTTTGAGTTTTGACTTGACATTTGACAGACACACACTACTAGGCAGTCCGAGACACACAAGTGTTTAAATAATCACTACTACACAACACAACGGCGGGCGCACTCTACATTCATAAATCATACATTCTAACAAACTTATAACATTCCGTCGTCGTTTTTACGTCGGGGGTTAAAAAGTTGGGCCCGCGAATTTTGATAACAGTTGATATTTTTGTCTGCACAGACAGTCTACCTGAATTTTAGTACCTACGTAAAAAGACGTAATGCTTGTTAAACCATTTAATAATGAAATTCTGGAAAAAAAATTTTTTGTTCAAGTCTGCTTTATTGTGCCATAACTTTTTCCACTCAGTGTTTCCGCTGTGTGACTTCCCGCGACTTGTGACTTCTGAGTGACTTTCCGCCATAACAATAATTAAAGTACATAAAAAAAATCCTTTCCAAATGATATATCGCATTTTGTTATTGATTCCTAGGCTAGAACGCCTGTTCTCCTTTTATTTAGGCAATAACTTTAGCCTTAATAAAATAATTATGATTATTTACATATGATTTTACGCAAATATGGTTGCGAACAGCTTACAAATTAAAAAAAGACAAAGTGTTGATTAATTTCGGCGAGTTGGATTGAGCCACGATAGTAGTTGGTAGTGCACATGACCCGGCATGTCATGGGGTGCGGGTTCGAATCCCGCTCGTGGAAATTTTTTAACACTGTCTTTTTTCAATTTGTAAAAATAATTAAGGTTATTTATAATATTCAAGAAAAGCATTATGATGCTACCTTGCAGTGTTACTTTTGTAATATTAACAGCTATTCTGAAGCTCGCATAAGTGTCTCGGACCGCATAATAATGTCAGTCAGAAAATTTTCGAGGTTTGACAGTCACAGTTACGTTCTGAAATCTATTTAGCAAAGTAAATACACACTAAAATCACAATAATTTGTGAATTTTAAATTTGAGACAGATAGATGACAGTGTCCGAGCTGTTAAACAATACCTATGCTTCAAAGCATTTTTAACTAAATAAAATAATTACAATAACAATAATAACAGAATTAGTATTTGGCTGTATTGGCTAATCTATTTGCCTTTCTTACACGAGGGGACGAAACAAAAATATAACATTGTTGCTGTGCTGAACTGCTGAGCTGAGCTGAGGTTATGTTTTTGATCTAAAAATACAATACAATAATATTAATTTATTACACAAGAAATACAGATTGTTTTGTAACTATGGGAACTCGAATATTACAGCGGTTAATGGTATCGGCATTGACAAACTCGATAAAAGTTTACCACCAAAATATAATTCAAAGTGGAAAAGTTGTGGCAATCAATCCGACAAAATTTACTATTATTAGAAACTATGCGAAAAGTAAAGATAGAGGCAAGGACAAGAAAGGGAAAGGAGCTAAAGTAGAAGTGAATCCTCTATTGATGTCGGAACTCATTGCCGTTGATAAGATGAAAGAAAGATGCAATGCTGCTGTTGAGAAAATGAAAGAAGATTATACCAAAAATCTTTCCTTACGCTCAACAACAGGTTCCATAGAATCGTTGAAAGTGAAATTCGGAGGAAAAGAATATGAATTACAAGAGCTGGCGCAAATTGTACGAAAAAATCCAAAGACTATTGTAATAAACTTTTCCTCGTTTCCCCAAGCAATACCAGATGCTTTGAGGTCGATCCAAAATTCTGGCTTAAACCTTAACCCGCAGCAAGATGGTACTACTCTGTTTGTTCCTGTCCCCAAAGTCACTAAAGAACACAGAGAAGCCTTAGCAAAGAATGCTAAAGCATTATACATTAAGTGCAGAGATGCACTAAAAGATGTACAAATTGAATTTATAAAAAAGGCAAAAAAACAAACTGGTGTGTCGGAAGATTTGGTATTCAGTGTGTCAAAACAAATCTCAGTTTTATGTGATGAATATCAAGAACAAGCTAAGAGTATTTATGAAACTAAGCATAATGAACTTGTTGGGAAGTAAACTGCTCATAGGTTGAAATTGCATTTACAGTAGTGTTATTTTTGTAGCTACAACCTGCCATGGTGCCATGTATAAAATAATAATATTTACAAAGAAGCTTATAATTTTATTTGACACCTACATGTATATGTAGTCAGTTGCACACATGTTGCACATCATTTTATTGTAAGCATTGCACGTAGTAACTATCAGAGTTGGGCGTAATCAACTACTTTTTTAATCAGATTAATAATCTGATTGAAAGTAATCATGATTACTTTTAATCAGATTAAAGTAGTCGTGATTACTTTTAATCAAGATTAAACATATAATCTTTAATCTTGATTACAGTAGTCAGTAATCTAAATTACATGATTATTCTTAACTAAGTTTATATGAAGTATGGTTAAGGAATTAATGAAGTTTGCCATTAATTATCACAATTTGTAGGTTTGCATCTAGAAATTGAGTGGTTGGCTTTATTGTACTATAAATTATACCTACTACGTAAGACGCGCGGTAAGGGTGCGGCGGACAGGGTATTGTACGATCACCGGCTAGCCAATCGCCGCGTCCACATTGTCGATAGTCGACAATTGCACACGCGCCATTTTGTTCAGTGCGCATCAGTCAAACGAATCGAGCGCAAGGAGACGATACGAGACGACGTAATTCTTTTATCGTACGTAATCGAGTATTTTTTTTAAGTTTGAAAGTATCGAGTACCAGAAAAATTACCATGCACCAGATTTTTTGCGTAAAATAATTATCCTAAAAGCACAGTGTATGAGACTGATAAAAAAATAAAGTTCTTTTATTTTTTAACGTTCCGACTGTTGGTTTTATTAATCAATCATAAAAGTAATCAAGATTACGATTACAGATTTATAATCATTAATCACCGATATGATTACATTCTTGATTAATTTCTGTAATCTGTAATCGTGATTGAAGATTACAAATTGTAGTCGTAATCCTTAATCATTAATCTGATTACTTTTTGCCCATCACTGGTAACTATTAACTAATCTGTGGCATTGCATTCACTCCTCTATTTCTATTTCGTAAGTTTTATTTTTTACTTTTTGTTTAGAGTGTTAATTGCTACACTTAAGCTGAATTAAATATTTATATAAAATACATACAGAGAAAAAATTAAACGCCCACCCGACCCAGCCAGGAATCGAACTTCGGTCTTCCGCAATCCGGGCGGCTGCACTGAGGTTTGTTATCAATTTGTGGTATTCATCTGCAAAGATGAATCTGCATGTCCATCGGTTGCAATCATCTTTGGATAGGTGGCACTAATGTCGCAATGTCGCTCTAACTAAAGCATTTCAAAAATCAAAAAGCAAAGTGACAAAACTCAGCGCTTATGTCAGCCTTCCCGGTAGCACAACGGTCAGTGCAGCCGCCCGGATTGCAGAAGACCCCGGTTCGATTTTTGTAATTATTCAATGTATGGAAGATTCACCCCTCTGAATGTCCCATTAATTAGTTCGTCGTTCGTCACCGACCGCTGACCGACCGGGATAGTGCACTTTTTTGTTGCGTTTGTTCATTTAAAATCGAAGACGTGATTTTGTAAAAGCGTACGACAATATTTGACTATATTAAAATGACATTTATTTATAATCCATCACTTAATATAAGTACTACAATTACTTTTGTGATTCTATTTTATATGTTAGATCAGGTTTTGTGTGAGTGAACACAAAGTGATCGTGGCCTACAGTTGTGCATTGCGAAGCATGCCCATGATGGGCCATTGTGTACTGGGGCCTTAAGAAGACCGCCAGAGGACTTAGTAAAGCCCCACATCTGCACTGAGATACTCGAGGGGTTAGGGGTATGTCATTTCTCACTTTTTATTTCTATTATCATTCATCATCAACATCATACAGGAAAGAAATATTTTTATTTATGTATTACTTGCTTAGAGCAATGCTCTAAGATTACTTGTGTAGGTACCTACCTATTACATTGTAAATTGTGTAAATTAATAATTCAGTCAATATGTATACCCGAACATTCGTGAACTGTAAAAAAAAAAAAATGTGCGTTTACGCGGGTGGCGTATATTATTGCAACGAATGCATCACTTGTTGTAGAAGGTAAGGAAAGTAAACTCAGGTATACATACAGTTCACGAATGTTCGGGTATATTGACTGAATTATTAATTTACACAATTTACAACGGAATGTAGGTACAGGTTGAACGCGGGGAAGCGACTGGCGTCGTGGCTAATCCCGGCCGCGTGGTCGGTTAAAACTGCTGACATAGGTAGTTACAATTTACAATGTAATAGGTAGGTACCTACATCACACCCCTTCTAAAATTTGGTACAAAACTGAAAGTTTCACAAATTTTACAAATTAAAATTATAATGTTATGTTGTAGTGTGAACCTTACTTAATATTACAATCGGTAGTCAGCTGATAAGCGCGAGCTGTTATGTTACGTATGACTCACGTCTAGGGATATTCGATATACATCGATGAATCGAAATCATTCGATGTTTACAATACGATACATCGTATCATCCAATGTTTTGAAAAGCTATTGATTTACTCGATGTATCGATGTATTTTAATAAAACATCGAATTAATGTTAATTAGCTAATTTCAAGTGGTGTAGTAAGTAACTTTTCATTGAGTTCGGTGGTAACATAATCTAGAAATTAACACTGGTAGCACTGCGCAATAGAAAATTAAAAATCCGCTCAAGGACTTGGTTCCAAGTCATGAAAAGAAAGGTTGTGTTCGTTCTTGGTTCATCATGGTTATTGGTTAGTTGACACAGAGAAGAATATTAATTACATTTTGATTTGACTATGTAGGCTGTATGGTAGGCACCTCCATTCCATCAGAATGTTTATTTTCTAAAGCGGCACAAATCGTCAATCAGCAACGAAATAGACTGAAATGGAAACCCCTAAATAAACTTTTGATTTTGCAAAGTCTTCCAAGAGAACACTGGAAATAGAGAAATGGAATTATTTAATATTTAGTACTGGAATTTCTGATTTAACTTTGTTATTACTTTCGTTATAAATAACAAAAAATATCCTCACATTGCTTTTTTTTATAAACAACAACTGGAACAGCAAATGTTTGCATTAAAAGTTTATTTTATTAGTTACAGTTAAAAAGTACTCGATGTTGAGAAAACATCGATGTTTTTAACCGATGCTTCGCATAACATCGGTGCATAGTCTCGATGTATTGCATCGAAAACAAACATCGATGTATTTTCTAAGTGGACACCCCTACTCACGTCTATTACAATTAATACATGATTCTATATAGAATGGGTTAAGAATTGAAGTTATATTTCAATTGTGTAATAATTTACGTATGTATGAATAAATGAATTTACCAACTGACATGCTTTTCATTACATTGCATAACAAGAAAATAAAATACAATAACAAAAAGTAGACTTTTTAGTCGTTTAAAAATAATATAATACCTTAATTACCCTAACAATTTAGTGGTAGTAGCCTAAGTAGCGTATCCTGCAATACAAATTAACAACTATAAAATTACATTATAGTAAACGACAATACCCACTTAGATAACGCCTTTAAATCAAAAAACTATAAAAAGTTGGTACATTGGTCTACCATTAATCGAGTTTTTATTACAATACACGTTGAACATTAAATGTAAGAAGACATTTCATCACAATTTATAAGCAAACACACACTATAAAATTTAAAAGTTTGTCAATCAAAACAGTATCCGTAAACCTTATCATAGTTAAATATGTTTGTACATGACAAAATAAACTGTATAAAATGAAATAGTAACATATGTATAAGTAAGTACGTTATTTAGAACTAGTGAATTTATTACCTTTGGAATGGAATGTGCGTTTACGCGGGTGGCGTATATTATTGCAATGAATGCATCACTTGTGTCTTGTTGTAGAAGGTAAGGAAAGTAAACTCAGGTATACAGTTCACGAATGTTCGGGTATATTGACTGAATTAATAATTTACACAATTTACAACGGAATGTAGGTACACTTGTAAAAGAAAAATTACACCTTTTCATTGACTTCAATACTTGTGCAAAGCCATAAAAAAATTACTACAAAAAAATTAAAAATATACGAAGTGACGTTCTTTGACAGCGGCCTTGTTCCTGTTCAAGCTCATTTTAATAAAAATGGTATGTGCTCGTTAAAAGTGTTTGATTAATGTTAGTATTTTACACACTTTATGCGTGAATGTCTGAAAAATACCAGCAGGAACAGTGCAGTTAAAGCAAAACAATCTGGCAAGCTGGTAGTGAAAATAGTGAATTTAGTGTAATATTGGTTTTATTATGGATGGAACCGACAAAAAGCGTTCAAATAAGTACGATAATGTAATGTCACGAGTGCAAAACCGATCTCGTAATAGTTTAAAGTCTGTATCTCACGTTACACGACATGAAATACCTTCATCTGACTCCGTTGGCGCGAAACCATCTGTTTCGAACGTTGGCTCTTCCGTGTTTAGCGAACTTCCAATAGTTTTAAATGATTACTCTCCTGAAGTGCCTACTAGACGAAAGATCATAACAAAACCTCGCAAAACAATACGTTCATTGGATCCTGCTACATCGCCTCATCGTAATGTGCCATCAATTCGAAACATTAGACAACCAGTGGCTAATATTAGAGCCAGAGGTTCAGCACCTGTGGTTACTAATCGCAAAGAAGAAAACTGGTCAGATACACATTACAGACACTGTCACTCTAGTAGGTCTCATGATAGGCTCAATGATATAAAAGTAAGTATAGATTTAATGTCACTTAAACTAATGAATTTATCAATATGAATAAAATTCTTATTACAGACTTTAATAGTTAATTATAATATATGACGTTATGATATGATAATTAAGAACTACCCTTGTTACCTATAAGAATCTTAACTATCTGGGTATTTCACAGGATGAAATTAAAGCCTACCGAGAAACAGACAAACAGATGAAGCTTCGTAGCCGCCTATACAGGAGCTGTGGTGTGATACTGGACGATGTGGGACAAGTGGCTGCAGACAAGGGAGTGCAGGTGACACCTCCAGAGGCTGTTAAGCCAGGTTAATAAATTCTAAACTGATTTTCTACCTTGATGTAGTTGTGGTAAAACTGAGACCACAGATTTTCACTTATTTCTGGCTGAAATATTCCTCTTATACATTATATTCATTATATTCCGATTATCTGTAACGGGTTGCTAACTACATCAAATAAGCATGGTTGCGGAATTGTGATATTTATTCATTATAATAGTATAGTAGATTTTGTTTGCAAGCTTTCTCTTGTTTGTTGTTTTCTGGTGTCCTCTTTTTTAGGTTTCCACGAAGATCAGCGTCAGGACACCTTAAGTGTTCTGACAAATGCTGAGTGCGGGTTGAATGTGAGATATCGTGGTTTCATTTCCATTGACCACTGACATGTCCAATGTCCTTGCAGTAGTCCATAGAAATTATCAACCCATACCTAACACCACCTATTTTTAAGATGGGTAACTAAGGGCATTAATAAATATTTCTTAAATCTTTAATATACAGTCTATATCTATATTTTTGATTATTAGTTAAGTGTATAACAACAAACCTTTAATCTTATCATATTAGTTATAATGTTGATGGGGGACAACAGTCTTTGGTGTAGTAGTTCTGTAGCTGCAGTTATGGATTCAGTTTTTAATTTAATTCTATCATTTATTTGCACAAAACTGGTTGTTGTGGAAATCCTTAGGGCAAGCCTTTGCCTAGCAAAAGATGTCTTTTGGCTGAGATGATGGTGATTTATTTATATTTCGGATCTACATATGGCTTTTATAAAATAGGCAAAACAAACATAGCACACACAGGTGGATTATGTAATATGGACCAAAAATGTAACAGAATAGATAATTAGATTTCTCTTAATATATCATTTGTTCAATATAAATCGGAACTTAATTAAAAGTTAAAAACGAAACCCTTCAAGCAGCAAGTTATTATAATCTTCACTTTCAATCCAAAGCGAGCTAAGTGCTATCTCGCCTTGCGATGTATTTCCAGTTCACTTTCATAGATGGCGCCACTTGTTTCATTAATTATTAGTCCGTATTAAAAAAATTATTTGCCTTAGCATGAGGTGTTTATTTTATAAAAGTAAGGATCTAGTTTTAATTTTAACGTTAAGATTATTGTTGTTATGGATTTCCGTATAAATATTGTTTGCGGCGTGAATGGGAGAAGGTGTTTGCAATTTCTGAAACTTAGTCAACTGGCCGAAATAGCTCAGTTGGGAGAGCGTTAGACTGAAGATCTAAAGGTCCCTGGTTCGATCCCGGGTTTCGGCAAATCTTTTTGTTTTCGAAAGATTATTATATTTTTTCTTTTTGCAGATAAAGAGGACGACATATTGAGGTATGTATATTTAAATATTTTTTTTTATTATTTTATGCGATTATCGTAAATAATCGCAAAATGTGTCTATGTAATGAGCAAGATAACATCCATCACAAAAAAACTATAATTTTTGAGGATATTATTTTTCTAATAAATATTTGTGCCCCTTAATTTAAGATAAACGATTGTTTGGTTGGTTTTATTCTACTAAAGTGAATATATAAATATAAATGAGTTTTTGTGTATGAAGTAGAATAAAAATATTGGTTACTAAAGCGAAGATAAGATTTTGCCTGCTCGGCGGGACCCACATAAAAGGATGCGCTATTTCGCAACCTCACTCATCGCCTCTTTAGCTCAGTGGTAGAGCACTGGTCTCGTAAACCAGGGGTCGTGAGTTCAATCCTCACAGGAGGCATTTGATGTTTTGCATCTTTTTTGGGAAACATAATAATTTATTTACTACTTAGAACACAAGAAATAATGTATAAAGCTATATTACAATAAAATTTATATTGCAAAGTTTTATAAATAAATGCATGAAGATAATTAACTTGCATTTATGATTGATTCAATCTCTTTAAACTTTTTTTACATTTTAATAAAAATTATATTGTATTTTCTAATTTTTTTAAATTTAAAAACAACTTCCTACCAAAATAACCAACCATTAAATGACTCCAGGCGTTATTGGTAGTAAATGACAATGTATTAACAGTTAGGTGAGGATGTCCGCCGTACCTGCTCGGACCGTTACTTCAGCTCATGGGGTGTGGCCCACGTAAAAACATTAATTGGGGTTCCCGGTAAAAAAGCGCAGGTGGGGTGACGACAGCTTCTGTCACAAAATAGAATCATGAAAACTGTCTACATTTGTAAGGTAATCCTTAAAATAAATTTATTCTGATCCCTAACCGGTATGGCGGTATAACAATACTTTTTCATGCACTTTAGTCCTTGTCAGATCTTCTCGGTTGTATATCTATAGTTTTTATAGTTTGTCTCTTTTGACGTTAATAATAGCCTATGAAGGCTTACTTTGAATAAATGAATATACTTTGACTTAAATTAAAGTATTCAAAGTTGGAGTTTTGTTGTTGAACAACAGACTTTTACGCAATAAAGTACCTAAGTAAACCCTCTAATCTAAAATAATACGTAAAATGGAGAATGTCGATTTACTTTTCATTTCTTATTATTCTAAAAGCTAACACGAATTCATTAGCCTTTAGCTGTAGAATTGTTAAAAAACAAACCTACTTAAAAGCACTTCTAAAGTATACGAATACATCGCCCACGCCAAGTTCACCACCACGTGAAGACAAAGGTTCCTACACCGCTGGCTGCCCACTTGTGTGCTTCTAAGATAGGAACATAATTATACTCGTACTGTTAATTATTAAAAATGAACAAATAAATAATGCAAATTAATCTAAATCGTTAATACACAAACAGTATCTTAATAAGTAAATAATTAATTGATAACACTTTATTATGGTTGTATATTACTATACTGTGGTCTAGTGGTTAAGACCACCGGTTTAGACCCAGAGGTCCTGGGTTCGATTCCCAGCGGGGGGGTTTGATTGGACGTAGGACTTGTTTGTCCGCCTGGCTAGCTATCATCATCTTATTTAAATATGTCGCCATAATATCAATGTTTGTAGCATTATTGTGTTCCGGCAGCAAGGGATAAGATAGCCAGTGCCAGTGACAGTTGAGGATCCTGGGTGAAGTGCGCTTCCATCATTGGCCTTGTCATCACCTAACGTCGGGTGAGATCAAGGCACTGTGCTTACCTGTAAAATATTAAAAAATGGTCTTATTAACTTATTTTGCTTATTTAGTCTTATACTTTATTACTGAATAGCTCGATGACGCAGCGGCTAGCGTGTTCGGATTGTGATCTTACAAGTGAAGCAACTTTCCTTATGCTCAGTCACCGGATGGGTGACTAAAATTCAAATATCTCGAGCTCCTCCGCACTTTGGAAGGAAGGTTAAGCTGTTGGTCCCGGTTGCACCTAGCAAGGTTCTTATCCTATCCAGTTAGGCTGCCATGCTAAATAATAAATTCGACTTCGATAGTTTATAAAATTGTATGTGTGAGTTACCTACAATATAATATCGTGGCATGTATGCGTCCACATGTAGCGGGCGAGCAAGTGGTCGAGTGACACCGGCCAGCGAATATGGTGGTAGTGATGTGCCGCGCCACGTAGTGCTGGTTGCACACACTCGGTCTTGGTTTGGATAGCGATCGCTAAAGCCCGCCTTGAGACAGCGCGATAGGTTATGTTACGAGATACATAACTGAGATCATGTTTTATTGACCATATGGCAACGTCCCAAAACCTGTTCCCGTCAGTTAGTGAAGACCCCCACGATCCGAATCGATCCAAACCCCTCGACGAATCTAGTAGGGATAAGGGAGATGCTTGCGTGATGCTATTGTCTCTAGAAACCCTTTGACGGTATTTCTATCACACGGCTTGTGGAACCCTTTTAGTTTTTCGTCCGGAGACGCTGAAAAGGCAGCCCGAGGCCATCAGCAAACACTCCAAAAAAAGGTTAGGTTAAGGTTAATTATGATTATAATAATATTAATATTTTTCAAAGCGTCAATAGGCTACGATGGTTGTTCATCATCACGCCCGCTATGCCAGATCAGTTAATAAATAAAATAAAAAAGAGGGGCGACATCGACGGGCAGCGTATCAATCGGCGCAGTATTGATAGGAGCTCACCCGCCGCGTCACATCCGTTTCCGCCTGGCCCACTGCCAGTTTATTTCTGCCAGCGCCGGCGGCGTGTGCCGCTGCATTTGCTGTGCCCGATGAAAGCCCAATGGCTGCCGACGCACTGACTCACGCGTGCAAACACATCATAACTATGCCTATGGCGCCAGCTCCATTGACACCAACACACTCGACTGGTGTGCGATCCGCAAGACTTCACGTTCCAGTTAAAACAGCTGTAGCTGTTGACAGGGTTGCTCCTATCCTGTAATTTTATGTTTAAGGTTTTTTTTAAATTATCCTTTTTTTATCCATCCATTTTATTACCATTATAGTTAAAAAACATATTGAGAAAAGGAACAAGGCACTCGAAATTATCCGCAATCTGATGTTTGTATATAACATCAGTTTAGTGTTCTTGTGCTAATGGTTGATGTTCACTAATATTATAAAGAGGTAAACTTATATGTTTGTTTGTAGAGATAAATCTTTGAAACTACAAAAAGAATTGCATAAATTATTTCATATCTCAATTATTTCAATTATTTCATATATTTCTTATAGAAAGTTACACTTTTTAAATTATAATAATATAGGCTGCCGATCATGTTGTCTAGAGTGACCAAATAATAGATGCTTGTGACATACCAAATTTCCCACGCGCAAGGCCGCGAGCTGATGTTTCTAATAAATGGAAACCATGGAAAGGTCTCAGTCAGTTAAGTTACAAATAAATTATGGCAACAGTGTACCTACTTCTTTCAATGTATATACCTAATTTAGTAAAAACTATTGTACTTATCTCTTGTCTTAATATTTTTCAAACAAGTTCTGGGACATCGGACTTTTATCTTTTTCCTGACGACATTTTTTCGTGTAATTTGTCATTTGCGCTGTGCTGCCATGCATTTGGTTCGTGGCCAATCATACCTGAACTCGTGTTCCAGTTAATGCTGGTGTAACGGCCGCTGGAAACAGGACGTAGTTGTTCGTAGCCCGTGGCTTCATCATGCTTAGCATTTATATGCCGGAAGATAACATCGTCGAAAATTTTACTGTGAAAATATGACATGTCTTTAGTGTTGCCAGTTCAAGTGACATAATATTCATCTTAACAGTAAATCTTCCCAATCCTTATAAAACCAATCTTATCATGCCAAGGAAATAACTATGAACTGTGTCCGACGGAACTCAACTGTCGATTTTGAATAGCAATCTGAATCTGAATCTCGATTCAGTTTTAGCCAAATCCATATTACCAATGATGTCATATGCTTTTGGCAACCATCGTCGCTGACCCTATGCATCCAAATACGGTAAGATGAACAATTGGTGACGCCTTCGGACATAGCGCATGAATGAATGCCTTGAATGAACGAACGTCATTTCGACTGCACTTTCAGCACCTGGCATAACGTCTGCATGAATTCGTTTTCTCTTTCTCGGGTATTTTGCCCCTCTCCCTCACCTCGTAAGATTGGAGCAAGATGCATGGTCTGTTTTGCAATTGGCACGTATTGCGCTGCACCGGTTAGCTATTTCGGTGGAAATGATTCAATGGTGCAGCCAGTATTAACCTCCGTGTGTAACGTGAGAAATTATCAGTATGTCTCTTGGAAAAGTACTTCTTTGATGTGGGTTTTTTGAATGGCCCCAAAAGAAGGCGACTAGCAGAAGAAACACGTCATTATTTTTAAATCACGGGCAAGTTATCGTATTTGATGATAGATAGATTTTATCATCAAACTAAAAAATAATATAAAATGAATACAGTGATTTTAAAAACTCATAACATAAGTACGATTACCATAGATGCTTTACCTATTGCGAAATATATGAAATCTGAGGAGTCAAGAGGACAGTACAAGTGAAGAAAAAAAAAGAAGTAATCATTTTCAAAACACTACAAATCTACTACTTTTAGTGATCAATGATACTTATTAAACATCTTCTGGTCCTTGGCGTATATACTCGTTCGGTTCGAGATGCCGTGCACCTAGTAATTACCTACTGTTATTTAGTTCTAGCACTTAAAGTGTATGTAAGGCGTAATGTATCGAGGGACTAGTCGGCTAGTTTCCAGTCACGAGCTTGACCGTTAATGGCGAGAGGCGTTGGCTTGTAGATGCTGCAACCAATACACGTTTGAAAGATGAACCTCCAGCTACGTTAGTGAGTATGTACACAGCACCCCGTATTGGAGAATATCATACTGAAACAGAAACTGCAGAGGATATTGGCACGGTCCTTTCGGCTTATGCACACTTTAGTGTGATAGGTAGTAATCTATATCTATACTATTAATAAAGAGGTAAATTTTATGACTTGGTTTGTTTGTATGTTTGTAACGCCGCACCCTAACGGCGCGGTGATTGGTTCGATCTCTCGCTGGCCAGGGTGGTAAAGAAAGGCCATAACTCGGCATCACTATGTGAAGAGTAATTTTGGAAATAGTTAAAGCGTATTGGATTTGATCCATCCTTAGTTTTGGGTAACCTCCCGTACTATCTTGGGGGAGTGAAAGTCCCACATAACCCCCGTGTTTTCGCAAACGCGCGGTGTTTTTCAGAATGCATGCAAAAGAAACAGTTTCGTGAACGAAGTCGCAGGCAAACTGCTAATCGTTAATAAAATTGATAAGACCTCTTAGAACGTTACATCACTCTCGAAGGTTATTGTTTACACGATCTCGCTTACCTTACAAATTCCGACCTACTCCGAATACCAATTTAGCCTTTCTCAAATCAGCTTTCTAATCGAGTCAAGGTACACAATAGGCGCGAAGGGCACGCCCTGCGGTCACCGACCGGGTCGACGGCCGGCGCGGGCGCAGAGTGCTCTCCCCGCTAGCCCTCCGTTCCCGACTAGTCGTTGCCATAGTCAATCGAGAGAAGCAAGACTTGCCTAGTGGTAATATTCTGCATGGATTCCGACTAGATGGAAATCCCTTATCTCGTTTTAAAGTAGCATTGTTTGCGTGACGACCCCCTTGGTGTTAATGGCCTGTGGAGTGCTAGCGGCTTTCCATCAGACTGGCGGTTTGCTACTGTCCTGCGTGTCCCGTGCCCGTGTTAGTTGAGTATAAGTCTACTGTCGGCTGAAAAAATAGAGTATGAATGGGTAAATTTACTGGATCTCAAACCGTTTACCCAAGAACATAGCATTTCAAGATACTTTTGCTTGGCTTCGTAAATATTCACAAAAATAAATGTAACCAGCGAGACGTTACCATTGTGTGCGGAAACGTTACCACCGGAAATAGATTATTTTGTTTTTAGCTTACTTTTATAACTTGTTTCTTGATATTTCTTGATTTTTCGTAGATTCTGCGCCACATTACTTATGCGACTGAGTGTGGCATAACATGTTATGGTCGCGTCATAAATGCCATATTGGAAACTCTCGCGTCTTCTTCGACTTTGTTGTAGAAGTTTTTCCTTCGCGTTGCGTCCTTGCGCGTACAAATTGAAACGGCGTTCTAACATCTCTTTGAAGACAACTTACTATTCAGGCTGCACTATGCGGGCGCCTTTCCTTCCCGTTCCCTAGAGCAACACGTCGCACCTTGAGCCGCCGCGTTTGCATTTCCGTATTTACGACCGGTCGTGTAACAGCCATTTAGAAATGCTAGCGACTCCTTACCGGGCGGCATTGATCGAACTGGCTCGAGAGCCTGCAATTGCATCCCATTGTTTGACGGCACCGTATAGTTTATGGTTGTAGTTACGTATATGACATGTTGACTCTTGCCTTCAACGATTTCGATGAAGCTCTACGAAGCTCTACGAAGAGACATAAAAATAGGGGAAGCCGTCTGAGTGATAAAAAGCTACTAGGTATGCCTTTTTATCTGAGGCTGTGTCTGATGTTAAGTTACTTAGAAATCTTATTAAAAAACGCAAATGTTGCTCCTTTATAAAGAACACTTTCCGAATTAAAAATACTTAGTTTAATATGGTGAAAACTATAGCCCTAACGTTTACATAATGAGCAATAGCATCAACATGTACATAACATTATTTTACACTACATATTACACTTATTACAATTACATTTTGAGATTATTCGAACCTTTCGAGTGAGGGGTGGGGAAACTTTCATGACCACGTTTGCTTGATGCTGGTACTTAAGAATTATGGTCGCGAGCGAGCCCCGTATCCCGGCAAATAGAACTTGAACTGTTTTCCCTCGGTTTGTCGACGTCTCCTGGGGCAGCAGCAGTTTGGGAATCGCCTCTAATTTTCCGAGTCACGTCCGCTGTTCACGTGTCCTGGAAACTTTGCCGCGAATGCCCGCAAAGAAATTGGGAACAATCAACGTGAGTGGGTTTTTGAGTGCTGAGCGCGCGACGAGGAGACGGCGGTACTTTCCAGGCGTTCGGCGACGTTTGCGATTTTTTGTTTTAACTTGCCTAGTGTCTGCGCCCTTTGTCTTCCTTTATTTGAAATTGATTAATGATTTGCCACAAGCTAACAGTTTTAAGTATGTGACGACGCCGCACTGTATTATTTTAGGGTAAGTATAAGATTTATGCTTCAAAAAAAATTATGCTGTTTTCGTTTGGGGGTAAATGACAAATGATTCCTGTCTTAACATATTCACAAATCAAAAATATTTTAACCTATAAACAATATATACTAGGATTTTATTAGTTAATGCACCAGCATGCTCTAATGCTGCGGCATACAGTATATCATCCTTATACTTAAAAAAAATTGATGCTATGGATATTCATTCTACACCCACACATTACATTCATGTGCTTGCGGCGATTGGGAGTGGTTTCATGACGGGATTCTACCGGCACAACGATTGAACGTCCCATCCTAGAAATCTAACGTTCAACCACAACAGTTAACGCCCGTTTGTCAGCACTTCCCATAAACAACTAGTTGCTTTTAGAATGGCAAAATTTTACAATAATTGTTGTTCTCAAACATAAGTTTAATTACGAAAGTACCTTAGTTTACAGTGCTTCAAAAAGCGATAAAGCCATAGAAATACTGTTAATTATGTGACTTTTAAAAGTTTTTTTTTTACCTTTGAAACACAAATAATTTTTACGTCCATTTATTAAGTTGGTTACTTCCACTCCACAAAACTTTGAATTTGTGAATATTTTGCACAATAAAGCATTCTTTTTATTTTCAACAAGGTAGGTAGAGCTTGTTTAAAACTTAGAAACTTGCTTTCTTATCACAACAATGCTCCAACTTAATTGTTATGAGCGCTGTCTTGGAGACGAGACGGTGGTAGCTTGCCAGCAAGCCACCAACTAAACGGAGTACTGTACATTATATTCCCCTCTCGGAGTATGTCCCAGGTTAAGGTGTTGTGAACTTGTGAAAGACCGGCGGCTGGTCTAACCATACAGGGGGTTAGATCATATAAATGGCGCCAGAAAAACTTTCTATGACGAAGGTACTTTCAGTTTATTATCCTGTAGTATGTGCTTGACCTGCTGAAGGTCAGCAGCCTGCTTCTCTTCAGGACATATCTTAAAGCGAGCTTCAATCAACACTTACTTCAAGCCGCCGAAGAAGATCAACCAATTTTTACGACCTGTTAAGTGCAACATACCCCTTCAAGATGCAGGCGTGTACAAACTGGACTGCGACTGTGGGCTCTCTTACATCGGGCAAACAAAGAGAAGTACAGGAACCCGCGTTAAAGAACATATAGCCGACGTCAAGCATAGGCGCGAAAATAAGTCTGCAGTATGCGAACATGCCCTAGAGGGGATTAACCATTACATCAGATTTGATAAACTACAAATACTCGCTAGAGAACAACGATTCATCCCTAGGATGATACACGAGGCTATTGAAATTAAAAAACATCGTAATTTCAATAGAGAAGTTGGTTGGAATCTACCACCAGCCTGGGATCCCATCATACAAAATATTAAATCTTAGCCCAAACACCATACTGCCAGACCAAAACATACTGTAAGCTCTTTCTGCGTAAAACGGAACGCACCTGATTAAATTTAAATGAGGGTATACAAGCTACTAACTAATTATGAGACGACCAACACCTTAGTCTCCCTGTGACCACGGACCCTGCAAAGGGTTCGAAACGTCAGGATCAGGATAAACATTTAAAAGTAATGTGTAAAATAAACGCGAGTAGATCCGTAAAAGTTGTTTCATTTCAATGTGTATAGTGTTCGCGTAATCTTTAGAAAACAATATATTCGCCTTGAGTTGCATGGCCGGATTTTAAATCTTTATCAATTACGACTATAAAGTATCAACTCTTAAATCGATTGTCGAGTCACATTCTGGCACAGCTGTGTCTCAATGCTAGAACAACATTCAGGTATCGAATACTTAGATTGTAATACTTTTTTCTTTACTATTTTCAATAAACCAACTCTTTTATGCAAGTTTGGCGGTTTTATATTCAAACAGTGAAAATACCTTCAGTTTGTTTGTACCGTAACAGGATCGACAGTACTTACATCATAATTATAGAAATATACAAATTAAGTACATGTACAAAAATTATAATAATAATAAATAAAATACAGTACCTACCTACCTTTGGTTGGAGTAATACAATCGGTTATAAATATTTCCTAACTGAAATATTACGCGTATCCTCTCGATTATTTAACTTATCATAAACGACCATATAAAGACAGAGTTTGCAACCTTGTTCTATAACCCCTTGAGCGTCGATCGACCAGCAGGTGGCCGATAATAATTAAAATTCTACTGTGTCTGGTATTCGCGCGCTCGAGCTCATACGACAATATATTAAACATCTAGTTATTCGTTTCTTGTACAATAATTTTATTGGCAATATAAATGAGAAATTATATTTTGTAAAAGGAGTGAGGCAGTTTGGTAACTTATTATGAGACACGTTTTTTTCAAGAAAACATCTATTATTAAAGCAATTTCGAAATGTTCATTGGACACCTGACTGTATATTTCGCTGAGATAAGGCCATGAAAGAAAATGAATCAATTAATATGGGAAGGTGTCGTCTGCCGTTGCGAATTGCGCAGCGTCGTCGTCGCGGCCCTACGTGCTGTGCGTTGCAGAACATTGCGCAAATACCAGTATGTTCCTGAACCATGTCTTGTGAGAAAGGAAGACAAGTATTACGTTTTTCTATTATCATCATCATCAGAAATCATGGCACATAGGAGATAGGAGATTGTGCACTAACCCGATACGCTGGTCCAATGCGGGATGGAGGAAAAAACCGGCCTTGTAACAGCGTTCCTTCCGAAGCCAGAAGGAACTAGAGATATTTTATTTGGTTATTCTTTCACCAGTTATTGCGAAACTTGCTTGACTTCAGGTTGCAAACTATACGCGCTGCTCCATTAAGCTTTCAGTAAAGTTACTAAAACAAATATTGTTTTCTAAAGTTTACGTAAACACTACACATTGAAATGAAACAACAAACAGATCTCCTTGTGACCACGGGCCTTGCAAAGGGCTCGAAACGTCAGGATAAACATTAAATAGTAATGTGTAAAATAAACGCGAGTAGATCTGTAAAAGTTGTTTCATTTCAATTACCAAAACAATTCACTAAATCCTCACTAAGACCAAAATGACGTGCCAGAATGACCAAGCCGTCCGCAAGCTTCCAATCATTATTCAGTATAGTGTTTATGGTGAAGCTTTCGCCTCGCTATTCCGCCGGAGTTGCATGCTCAGTCCATGCACGTCTCCGACCCATTGCTATTCCGTCGTCAGAGCCGAGGAGTCGAGGACTCAGGGCGCGCATTAGCATTCGCCTCGGCTCCCGCAGACGGGCCACTGTGATGAGCTGCAACGGCCCGTTAGTCGAATTATTTCTATTGGATACTATTTTCTTAAAAACAATAAAGCAGTAGTAGTTTACTATACTTCTAGCTAGATATGAGCGCTGTTGACCATTTGCACGGCGGCGGCGCGCGGCGCTCATATCTACTACTAGCAATTATCCTAGTAGGAAAGCTTTCCTGATGAGCTCATCATCATCATCATCTTTTTAGTTTTGTCAATAACTTATTTGTTTATTGTGGAATTAGGAAACGTTAGGCTTTTATCTTATCGAACTGACAACAAGGCCGACACGGTGGAAGGGCACTTCAACCGGAATCCTAAACAATCCTATATGCTTTTTAGGGTTCCGTAGCCAAATGGCAAAAAACGGAATCCTTATGGGTTCGTCATATCTGTCTGTCTGTCTGTCTGTCCGTCCGTATGTCACAGCCACTTTTTTCCGAAACTATAAAAACTATACTGTTGAAACTTGGTAAGTAGATGTATTCTGTGAACCGCATTAAGATTTTCACACAAAAATAGAAAAATAGAAAGAATTTTTTTTTTTCATCAAACCCATGCCTGTGGGGTATCTATGGATAGGTCTTCAAAAATGATATTGAGGTTTCTAACATATTTTTTCTAAACTGAATAGTTTACGCGAGAGACACTTCCAAAGTGATAAAATGTGTGTGTCCCCCCCCCCTGTAACTTCTAAAATAAGAGAAAGATAAAACTAAAAAAAATATATGATGTACATTACCATGCAAACTTCCACCGAAAATTGGTTTGAACGAGATCTAGTAAGTAGTTTTTTTTTAATACGTCATTAAGTACGGAACCCTTCGTGCGCGAGTTCGACTCGCACTTGACCGGTTTTAATGTTTAAATTTAAGCAGTGCCATATGCTATTAAGTTGCTAAGTGGCTCTTTCTAAAGAATTACATCATGCCACTTAGCACTTCCTAATATAGTAAGTAATAGACATGTTAAACACATGCGAAGACACGCCTCTGTATTGAAAGCACTCGATGGGCCCGCAGCAGTTAACTAACACATTCTTATCGAAGTGAGGGGAGCCCGTGCCACACCCTGTGGGTGACATGACGTGAGTCGTGACTGACAAGGACATCTTAATTAGGTGGTCCATAAAACTCGCGTTTTTTGTTGCAAATAAATGAGCACCGGCGTTGGTGTTAAAAAAGCCACATTGGGTACGAAAAAGATTGGTTTTTCAAAAACAGTGACTAGTATTGAAAAATGGTGCTCTTCGGTAACTTTGTATTCAACACTGTAATCAAGTTTTTGATGAACTCTCTATAGAATTAGAAACTTGTAAAAACAAATGGTTTCAAAATACGAATCAAAGTTGCCAACAACAGAAGTGACGATTTACGATTTGTAATTTAAATAATTTTAGGAAAATAATGCAAATTGAGGAGCTCGATGGCGCAGCGGCTAGCGCGTTCGGCTTGCGATCTTGCCCGCTAAGCAACTTTCGCAATGCCGGGTCGCCTGATGGGTGACCAATTAAAAAACATCTCGAGCTCCTCCGTGCTTCGGAAGGCACGTTAAGCCGTTGGTCCCGGTTGTTGTCGTAAGATGGCAGTCGTTAAAACCCACCAACCCGCATTGGGCCAGCGTGGTGGGTTATGGCCCAATATCCCCACGTGCTACTGATCATGTGGGAGGCCTGTTCCCAGCAGTGGGACGTTTATAGGCTGATGATGATGAATGCAAATTTGAAGAAAAGCTGGCACATCTGAATGTAAGGTCCATACAATATTAAAAACGAGACGTAAATCGTCGTAGCAGATCTTAAATGAGACTTTTAAAAATAAGTAAATACTATACATTTAAAATCAATAGTCTAATATGATGAAGTAGGTACTTACTGACCCCGTTGGAATTCTTAATAAAACCCAATTAAACTCAGATAGTGCCACCGAAAGTGTCTCGTCTGTTCGCCCGACAACATTTACAATGATAATAATCGATCGCGTCATTGGCGGCGCGAATATCAATAAACAGTTTGTACTGTCTGCACGTAGCTGGGCAGGCGATAGTATGTCGCTGGACTACCAATTACGCCAAGGTGCGTTGCTAGCGGCCGGGCAAGTTCGCCAAGATACTTTCCTCAAGTCTATCATGTAACGGGGATTAGGAGAATGAACGCAATAGCATTTATCTATACTAATATTAGGTCCTTACCTATGAAATTGACGTTTTGTATGAAGATTTTTTATAAATTTATATTTTTCATACTAACGTTTTTTTTTAATTTTCTTAACATCTATTTATGTTAACACCATAAAAAATTAAGGGTAGTGTGTTTGTTTCACTAGCTAAATATAGCAGACATTAAAAAAAACAAAAAGTCAGTCAAGTCTTTTCAAAGCTACAATGAAACAGAAAGTCAATTCCGCGAAACAAAAAAGAAGTCAATTTAAAAAAAAATATTGGGCCGTAAAGACAAAAATGAATAATCATTGTTATTACTGAAACCTAAGTAACATAGTCATAATTAAAGGTGTATAATAATGTTAACATTTGATTTTTTCTAGAAAAAATTTATCTTGTTGCTATACATACTTCTCAATGAGATCTAAATTATTACTGTATTAGCAAGGAAGTGTATGATGAAGAGTTAGAATCATAAAATAGCTACATCAATAGCCATAAATGGCTTGGGAATTCTAGTGACTTCCATCTAACCAGCTAAGGCTTACTGGTCAAGCGATCACAAATTTTGAGCGTGGCAGTTAAAATGTGCGGGTAATTATTTACTTACGAATTATTATATTCCGAATATTAACAGAATTACCAAATACTAATTAATGTAACAGTTGATTTTCCATTGATTTTAATTTAGATGTGACGTTTGCTTCACTGTCCCTATAGGTACAACAGTTATTTCCTTAACTGAATATCCTATCTGTACGACTTTTTCTCTATTGAGTTTCTTATAAGTAACTTGTCTATAATATTATTTATGAATTTATGCAACAGGTACGGAGGATCACGGTTGTTATACTAAATATTTTGGTTCTCATCTTACTGTTTTCCCTCTTCTCTGTTAGTACAAATTTATTTATTACAAAGATGTCTAAAAAAGTTCTTATAAAGCAAATGGTGCTCTTACGCATTTTGCCCTTGATGGGTGTGCAAAAATTGTATTCACTAATTAACGTATTTCCTGTAGCTGTGTTTACGTTTGTAGATTTAACCTTTTAAGTAACTCATGACATAAATTTGTATTTAAGCTTGAATATGTTATCAGTGTTCTTTTCGCATTACTCACTTGTGTGTGGTGTGCCTACGCTAATGCTAATGCGGAAGGCATCCAATAATTACATTAGCGATTCAATCGCCGCGCTAAAAGGTTGCGCAGTCGGCAGTCACTGCATTGGCAGTCAGCCCCATGCGCTTCCACTTCCACTCGCAGCCACTTCCGAGATGATGCCTAAATCGACTTTCGAAAACTCCTCACGCGCCAACGGCTATCAATCGCCACGTGACTCTTGTTTTCAATTGTGACCTGCAATAATGGAGCATTTATATTCTACCGTCAAAAAGTGACGAATATGACATTGTTGATTCAAATGTTGACACAGAATGTAATCGGATGTGTGAGTTATACTAAAGAGCTGATGCTGGCTGATATTTGTATGTGTAATTTCACTACGTTGTTTGTGTTATCGCAGATTAGATTGATAATACATTTATGATCTGCTAGTGATGTATGTATCTAGTGCTCGTCATCTTCGTTATGTAGTTACTGACTAAGTCAGAGTACAATTTTTACTTTACTTAATTAAGTAACTACCAGTTTCGCAGTCTGTTAAATAAATGCGAGCTTCATTTTGGTAAAAGCGTACTAGGTAAACACATTATATAATATTCAAAGTTTCCCGTCTGTCAGCCAAGATACTTCAACGTGAGGGATTCTTAAATAAAGAATTATCTTTAACAATTAACTTAAAAGTAAAATGCCAAAGATTACCTACCTAACACAAGTCGTTACGTGAACATAATTTCTTCCTAAAGTTATTTTTTTATTTTCATTTAAGCACGTTTTTCTTTTGTGAGTGTTGGGAAAAGGCCTCTGTTGTGATTTTTTCCCTAGTTTACCGACTTTGCCTGCAGCCTTATAAACTTTTCCAACTTGTTAACTGCGCAGTGTTAGGCTAATTGTTAAGTCCGCGGCGGTACAAAAAAAATTAAAACTATTTTCTTTTACATCAAATTGTTACTTACGTATCAAGTTCGTTTCACTGCTAGAATTTTCATTAAATTTCGGTTATTCAAGATAAATGGGAGATATTTATTGCAAGCGTAATAATACGATATCTTTTATGCATTTGAATCATAAGACGACTGATGCGTGGCTAGCTAGCCTAGTGCAGAATTGTGTGAATAGCTCATTGTTTCCAAGTTTCCATCAAGTGGCGGCGTCAAGGCTGCATCAGCGCTCGTGTAATGTCACTGCCAAGGTCGAGCGGCGATAAGGCATTCGTCACGGCGACACGTTTAATTGCATTCCACCGATATCGCGGTGTGCTCGTTGCATCACCAGCCCAACGTGATCTCGGCGAAATGCGTTTTTATCGGCGCGTGCCCTGGCTGCTCATGCGCTGCATAGGGGTGTGCAATAGTTTACACAGTCCAAGCAGTAGGTACCGATACAGTTTAAATAAAACCATCTTGTCATAGATCATGTTCAAAAATTGATTTGTACAGTAACCATGAAATTCTGTATGTCCATAAACTGGCTGCCGCGTTTTAGTGACGCTGTTTGATCTTTTCCATATACAATGACTTCGTAAGGTCTTCGTAATGGCAGCTGCTTCAAAGTGTCTCTGTTGACCAACCTGCCTGCAACCCTACCGTCCTACCACAAAATAAGGAGACTGCGGAAGGTAAGCTTCATACAAACCAACCTCTCATAGACACGTAGTCATCAGCTGCGCTCGGACTGTTTCCGAGCAAGGGGCCTATGTGTGAGTTGCTCAAGCGCGGTATGTAATCTCACCTTCTGGGTGCTCCTTATTTTGTAGTCCAACCGTGTGGCCAACGCGATCAGGTGATTAGCAGGCGCAACCTTCACGTCGTCGGAACCAATTCGGAATGTTTGCGCTTCAGCGACTCTCCCATTTTATAAAACTGTATTACGAGCATTGGCGTAATCTAGAATGATTTATGGTTCGGAACACTAGATATAAAAACAAATGTTATCAAATACAGGATCTTAAGGAGGTGCCGCGCCGAATTTCGAAAATTTACGTGTTTTTAAGTCATTGGTGATAGGCGCTGAATAGGTCATACGCATTATATCATTGATTATGTAAAGAATTCCGAGGTGCGGTGAAATGCCACTGCCATTCAGTGACATATCAAGAATCGTTATCGGCTGCTTTCCACGTGTAATGATTTATCTCGGATTGGCGTTTTTATTTATAGCTGTTGTTGCCGTAACGTAACGATAACGAGTACCTAACGAGATATTAGTAGACAGCGATTTTTTTTCTGTTCCAAGTTCTCTTGGCTGTTTTGGTCAAACAACCATTTTCTGTTCCTCATTTTAAAATTTTCTTCTATACTTTGCGTAGTTTTAATTATAATAGAATAATAATGAATTTCTAATTGAAACTTATTTTTAATTCATATTGGAGAAAGTAATTGAATCTAAAGAATGTGTATAATTAGCAATGGATTTCCTGCGTGATCTATCTAAAATTTTATCATATTCAGTATGAAGTTATTCCTATTGAAATAAGAATACTGCGCTGCTGTCGAAAATGAATTACATCATTTATATGTACTGTAAAGCTATGAACTATTTTTTTAGTTAGTCTATTTCATGCTCCTGCTTGGTAAAGGCCTCCCCGAAACTCTTCTAACATTCTCGATATACCTGGCTGTTTCCCACCATCCCTCGCTCTAATTTTTTTTGAGAGTTTGCTTATTGCCTCATGGCATTTTTAGCTTCACCGGGCTTTTTTGGGGGCGGCGAGAAACTTAAAGGGTTCCTCAAGCCGTGTGGAACGTCGAACGAAGCACTTTCTAAGGTTTTCTAGAGGGAACGGCATCACGCACTAGTGCGTGTCCTCGTGTCCTACTAGATTCTCCGAGAGGTTCGGATCGGATCGGGGCCCTCGCTCTCAACAACTATATTTATCACACTGTTAGGATTGTGAATGTCTTGTACATTATTTACGACACAAAGTTACGTAAGTCCAGTTGACATTGCCTGCGATTGCGTGATTTTCCTACTGTGTAATGGCCGGTTGTTTGAGCCACGTATAACATATTTAATTGCTTGTCACGACTGGCACACATATTTCAATTAGCTCGTTCATTAAGAGCAAATATTACCTGATCTGCGTGAGGTTGAGTCATGTTTGTTTTTAACTAATCCATTCAGGTTTACTTGTTTGCAGAAACCTCTACTTTAATATTGTATACTCGTATTATGATCACTGTGGTTTGACCAAAAACGTAGTTGTAAAACCTTCTTCATATTTTAGATATATACTTAATCTGTTTTTGATTTGAGATGTTATTTGTGATAATGTTTTTATCTAAACTAGTGGTCGCCCAGTGGTCGAAATTCGACCGTAATTTTATTAAGGCTGCACGGATTGTATCCTAAGCAATGAAAAAATTAAAAAAATCCGCTCCTCTTCCATTTTTGAAATTTTTAACAAGAGTATAATGCGTGTGTGTAAATACATGGTAGTGTGTGTAATGTTTGTTTTATTGATTTAATGTATTTTGTATGCATAACTTTAAATAATATTAACATTCTGCAATCCTTCTCTATATAAGTTTAAGTGTGCGAAATTTTATACTCCTCCGGCCGCGCAATTTTTGTAAAATGGGGTACAAAGTTTTTGCTTCACGTATTAATATGTAGAATAAAATTAAATATTCTGCTTAACTGTGGATCAGTTTGCGGTATCGTTTTCTTTTATTAAAAAAAAAATGTTACCTACCTTCTTCGTTAATTTTGTATTTGTGGGTAAGATTATAGACTCATTGTTGTATTGTTTGTTTCATATGTTTGATTAGGTCTAATCTTCAAATTGCAAAAGAGCAATATGAATAGTGATTTTTTTTAAAGACAGCTACAAAATTATAACGATCATATTGTGGATCACAGTGACCTTTAGAAATGTCCGTTTCATTAACTACGACATTCTTAATGCTTTACCTTTATAGATAATTTGTCTGTAGTATGATATTAAGTCCTTGGAGGAGGCCTTTGTCCAGCAGTGGACGGCTTTTGGCTGAGATGATGATGATGATGTTATTAATTAATTTTAAGATTATCCCCGGACTCAAGTCTCCCAGTGTTTCTCTTTAGTGCTGTTCGTTAAATTGGCACTAATAACAGTTAAGTGCGGTTTTCTCAACTTCAGTTTCTAGTGAATAATTTAAATTGTTTTGTATTCAAACAATACAACATATTTGAGTGAAGGCGTCATATGCAAATGTGGTATCGTTATTCCCGCCGCGTCCGGCCGCCCGTTTAGGTATACTTTTATCGTCATTACTGTCATTACATTGCTGTGCCGCCACCACACTGTGCTCTTTGTCTTTGCCAAGGTCAGTCTGCCATTAGTCACGCGCTATGCCTCTTCAATATCTACATCGTTTTTAACTCGTACACGTTGTCATCAAATGCAATTAGCAATTCTTCAGTTCGCCTTTGTAGAACAACTTTTACCGGGTGGCGATGTTGCCTTGTTGCCCTACAATTTGCTTGTTTACCACTGTTGCTTATGAATCCTCACTTCTACTTCCTCAAATCTTTAAGCAATGTTGCTTTATAATGATAAATACAGTAGTGAAAACGTTTCAATAGGGATAATATCTTAAAAGAATATCCCTTTCTGAAATTTTTAACGATGATTAGGTATTAGATATTGGGTTCTTATCTATGATATTGACGTTTTTTTTCACTTATTAATAGGTGTAATACTTCTAATAGTCAATACTGGTTGTTAATATTATTATATACCTTTAATTAGGACTATGTTACTTAGGCTTCAGTAATAACAATGATTAATCATTTTGTGTCTTTACGGCCCAATTTTTTTTTTAATTGACTTCTTTTTTGTTTCGCTGAATTAACTTTTTGTTTCATTGTAGCTTTGAAGGGACTTGATTTTATTTCTTTTTAATGTCTACTATATTTAGTAAGTGAAACAAACACAGTACCCTTAAACTTTTATAGTGTTAACATAAATAGATGTTAAGAAAATTAAAAATCGTTAGTATGAAAAATATAATTTTATAAAAAAACTTCATACAAAACGTCAATTTAATAGGTAAGGACCTAATACTTGCTCGGGTGCCTTGCGATTCATGCGTTGATGAGGAAAACGAATCATTGCCTACATCCAAGGTCATCATTGCAACATTTACCTACTCTAGACCTGTACAGTTCACGCCTGCTTTGTGTACGAAATGTCTAAAATACATTCAAAGTTGCTTGTATGTAAACCCATTATTTAATTCCATTATTTAGCTTACAGCTCCGATTGACGCCAGGAAGGACTTTTATTTTGGTACTTCCACTTGACCTTGATCTTATCTGATAATCCCCAATCACTAGGGCTTGGCTTTGTTGCCACAGCGATAGATTAAAATGCATATTTACAATGTTGTAAAAAACGAGCGTCCACATTGCCATATTATTTAAATTATTATTTGCTAATAATTATATGGGTCGTATTGGTCGTCGTTACCTTTGCACAGTGTGGGATTTGGTATCATTTTCGGCCACCTTAGTTTTATGTTTTCATTTGATCCGTTATTATCAATTTGAGGATTAGGTAAAACTCCCAGAATTTTATCTTACATAGTTTTGGAGATATTTGAGAACTCGAGAAAAACCCATAGAAACCTGAAAAACGTAATTTCTCAGTTTATATATGTTTTTAAAAGTTTCCTAAATATACGTTTTATTGAGATAATCTTTAAGCACCATTATCATTCAATTAAAGTTGAAAATTACAGTCCTATACGACAATATAATAATTTTTCTCAAGTATTGAACCATATTTATTTCTCGATAATCACACAATATTAGCGATTTATTTTTATGAAAATCAATTAAGTATAACTAGAACTAACACTAAAAAAAAAACTGTATTAAAATAACGCATGATTGCCGATATTTATTTATTTTAATATTATAGGTAGGGTTGTCATCTAGTCTTTCAATAGTGTTCAGTAAGTACTGCATACGCTTTTAGTGGATGTTGTTCGACCAAATTCTGGGGCCAGCAATGACGGCAATACTGTTCGGACAGCATTATCAGATGGAAATCGCCAAACTATTGCAAACATTTTAGACATTGACGAATTGCTGGAGGACGATTTTCACACAATTTTGGTTGCTCTTTCGAGCGGTTTGCCGATAGATGTTGCAAAATTTCGAGTGTTTTGTGCTTCCGTGGCTGAAAAATATGTAGAAAAATACAACTGGTGCTAAATGTCAGTCACTGTACACAAAATACTCTTACATGGATGGCAAATCATTGAAGCGAGTCCTTTACCGATAGGAATGCTGTCCGAGCAGGCAGGTGAATCCAGAAATAAATCTGGCGATATGACCGAGAGCATCACACAAGAAAATTAGAAAGAAAAACCTCAATTCTCGACCTCTTTCTCCGTGCTCTCGAGTCTCAGGACCCCTACCTAACGAGTTTATCCCTAGAAAACCGTGCAAGTAAAAAAAAGCGATTACCTATTCCACATAAAGTTTTGTCACTTTTGAAAACCACAGAACCAACACCCAAAACCAGATTCAGGTTTTCCTAACTAGGAGGCCTGACATCATGCTGAGCGGGCACCTGTTAGTGCCACTTATTTTTTGAATTTTTGATGTAATGATGTGTGTTGTGTCACTAATGAGTCGCTTATTAATGAAGACACGGATCTAATTCTTTGCACAGATGAAGTCCTCATTAATTCTGATGATGAATGAAAATACTTATAATAACATTTAACTTTCGTTCACACAGCTCATTTAAAATATTTATTTATTATTTACTAGTTGTCGCCCGCGACTTCGTTCGCGAAGACTACACTATCCCACAAAAACCTGTTACCAGGATAAAAAGTCCTATATCCTAGTCCGGGCCATGGTCTGTCTATGTGCAAAGTTTCATCCAAATCCGTTCAGCCATTTTTACGTGATGCGCGGTCAAATAAACAGACAAAAAATCTAAAAACTGTTGTAACGTTATCAATTCTAAGTATCCCCAGCCAACTTTTTTTCGAATATCTTCCATGTACAGACTTTCGACCCTCTTAAGCTTTATTATATGTATACATAGATTAATAAAACACTTGTACGGGTAAATTATGCGAAAAATTATTTGGGAAATGTTAATTTGTCAATTTTTTTTTATAAAACAAGGGTAACCCCGAATTGTCAACCCTATTCCTATAGAAACCAGATAAAAACTTAGAAGTGCCATAAATGCTGAATCATACAAGATTAGTGTTTGAAAATTTATATTAACATGGGTACTCTTATGCTTAATGCAATACAGATGTAATAAATCGCTAATATTGTAAAATAATCCAAAAAAATAAAAATAACTAAAAAAAAATAAAAAATACATAACTTTTTATGTAGTTAAGGTACAATGCTGAGTTTTAAATATATTATTAGAATTATTATTTAAAAGTCAAGAAAAAAAATTTACCGCTTTATCAATTTTACTTTAGGAGATATAAAAGTAAACACAATTACTAAAGGTTATTGACCTCACCTACAAAAAATTATAGCGTTAAAATTAAACATGATATTCATGTTTTAGTTTCATAGTAAGCTTTATCAAGATATAATGCAACATATAAAAACATAAAACGAAGGTGTCCAAAACTGATCAAAAATCCCACACTGTGCTTTGTCATCGTTTAAAAGATTTTTAACATTTGGAGTTACCATGACGATGATGTTAAACTCAAAGTTTCTTACTTAAATGTTCGCTACAACTGAAGCACCGAACGAAGTCACCAAACAGGTTTTACGGTACGTCTCAACATCTTACTTGTTGGTGACTGGTGTACATAATTGTAGACATGTATTTATCTTGGACTGCAAGCGTGTGCACTATTAAACGTCGATCTGTACTCTGCACGATTCCAATATTTGTGTTTTAAAATAGGTATTTGTTAAACGGCGCCTCTCACCGCGTTTTGAAGTGAACTATCGACCGATCATGATGAGTGAGCGTCGCACGCAGCTGACCCTATTTTATTGAACTATGCCTCGATCGCTGAGAACATTCCCAGAGTGGGAGTCGCTCGGGCCCCTTCACGTCACACAAGTGGGCTAAGGCCGGCCAACGAACCGGCCTGTCCGAAGCTAGCAACTCAACAAATCACCGCAGGCCTCTAGCGTGACGATACGATTACTATAAGGAGATAAAACCAGAGACCTACGCGGACTGGTCGACGGGGTTGGAGACTGGTTTTTTTGAAGTGCGTTCTCGTGAAAGGAAGTGAGCTTGCAAAGAGAAAGGTTGTTGTCGGTACGTGGCTCGCTCACTCGAATCCTGTTTCGAGTCATACCTACTCTGTTTTTATTACTGGTCGCTGCGAATGTGGTACTGGTATATGCAGAACTGCAAATCTTATTTTACCTTTCAAAAAAGAGTCAATAGATGCTTGCTTATGAATCCTATTATGCTAAAAGTTATTAGGTTGCCGTATCAGTGAGATGTAAAGTTATTCAAACTCAACTTTACAATTTCAATGTGTTCATTAGAATAATAAAGTAATGGAAAGAAGCGTGAAAAAATATTTGACAGCGGGGTTTGTCGAAAACAAGTTTGTTTGCGAATGTGTAAATTATTTACTACAAAAATATGGCACTATCATTACAATTCGTGCCAGATAAACTGATTATTTGTCTGTATATTTATGGCGATGACAGACTTTTAGTATGTGGTAACAAAAAAATGTTATCTTCTGCAAATATAACACAACCAACATTATCGTAAAGTTCTTGTTTTATCAGTAAGAATTTTATCTGTTCATTGTTGTCTACGAAAAGATTAGTCAGTAAAGGCTGAACAAACTGGGTCACAGCAGAATGGCTACGTAGTCACTTTTATCTTTCTTTACCACAAACATTCGTTAAGATTTTACAACGAAACACTTCAAATAAATTATCATAACACGAGAGCAGTTTTCTAAGAAAATGTTTAACTTGCAGAATAACAATTGCTTATTCAAATTGCCGATTGGTTCGGCAGTTGTTTGTCGCATGGCGAATGTTTTCTGTTGCGCGCTGTTGTGTGCGCAGACGCAGACCCGCAGTGGTGTGTCGCCGCGGGCATTGTTGTGGTGCGACGTGCGACGTGTTAGTTGGCAGTGGATTGTGGAACAGCCGGTTACATCAACAGGCTGCGTCGCGTCGTGGACGTGTCCGCGACCGAACGAGGTCGGTCGCTACGTCGACGCTACGGGTGATGCCTGTAGGGCTGGCCATTGGGAGTTCCATCATTTTTATTAGTCCTACTGTTTTGCTTGGGCAAAGAAATGCTGAAATGCTCATATCATTCAAAAACTCGTAAAGTACTAAAATAAATTTTAATCCAATATTTTTTAATTATTCGTTTTTTTAATAATTTTCTAATGGTTCGCCATCGGTTCGTAAGGCTATTGCGGAAGATTTTGCACTGGCACAGAAGGACCGGCAAGAAACTCAGCAAGAACATTTATTTTCTTCCTTTCTTTTAAAGCACATAGTGTCATCATCATCATCATCATCATCAGTCCATTTTATGTCCCCACTGCTGGGGTACGAGCCTTCCCTATGGATGGATAGGGAGAGCGGGCCATAAACCACCACGCGGGCCCAGTACGGATTGGTGGTTGTTAACGATTGCTAATGCAGCCGGGACCAACGGCTTAACTTGCATTCCGAAGTACGGAGAAGCTCGAGATTATACATTTTTGGTCACCCATCCGATGACCGGCGTTTGCGAAAGTTGATTAACCACAGCACTCGCAGACCGGGCGCGTTAACCACTGCGCCATCTAGCTCCTCAATACATATCATACATATCTCAATAACATAGTGTATTTCATCATGATCATTTCTCAATGATCGCCGATACCTAATGGCTAAAATCAGATGTTAAAAAAATAGCTTCGTGCGCTTGCGCGCTGTTTATAAAACAATTACGATACGATTCTGCTAACGTTGCGAACCTCTTAGCTGATCTCGATTGTTGCATTAGCATTCGACGCAAGGTCTAATGCCTTCCATTTGTATTCGCGTTGAGTTACCTATTCTCCATCCTCCGGCTAACGTAGCAGCCCTGCGGTGTGGTGCGGCGCGTGCACGAGGTCGCCGACCCCGATGCGCCGCGCGTGACGCAAGCGCAACTTTCTAACCGCACCGCCAACGTCAGCGCACCGGCACGCTGGTTAAGGCCGGTCGCCGCACCGGCACCTTCACTCTGGAACCCGCCTTATATCATACATAAGCTACGACAAATTCTCGGCTAATGAACCCTTCACCGACAATTTTGTCTATCAATCTGCAGCCCAGACGATTTTCAAGTCTCTTAAGTTAATTGGATGTTTGTATATCTGAACATACTTATTAATTAAATGTTACGATAGATCCGATTACAAAATAAAACGAATAAGTTTGAAGTAGACGAGTTCCATTAGGGATAATACTGTTTTCAATTAGCTGCCGGCTTCAAGATGAGATATGATGCAATAAAAACTAATTGGTAAATTATATGGATGCTACTTTGAAGACTCGTAATTCCCAATCTGTTTTAGATTGTCTGGTCAATACAATACGTCTGGCTGATCAAAGTTCTGAGTTGTGACCTAATAACCACTCATTAAGTTGTCAATACAATCTGATTCAGATGCAGTCTTCGCTTGTAGCCGACGCGACGTCCTTTGTCAACCGTATTAATTGTTTGTTAATTTCGCTTTCGTGTCAGCCTGTCCTCGGCAGACGCGGTGTGAAGCTAATTTCGTTTTTATCCCCGGTCACGTAGCCGCCGCGGCAACTGGGTCGTCGAACGGTACGAGACTTTCTTTTTTATATCATCTATGTAGCTCTCGGTAGCACGATCGTCAGCTCTTTTATGTTCGGGAGACGATTTAAAAGCTCAGTTCGAGTTGGAGGTTTTACGGGGTCATCAACGCGTAGGCGACCTCTGTAACCGCTTACCATTAGACGGACCGTATACTTGATTTCCACCTTAGTTGTTTACTTTTAAAACACTATTTCAAGAGCACCAGCCCAAAGTTCCTTTACCTTGGTACGCAATATACCACACTACCATGGGTTGAAACTGAGGGCCTACCACGAACCACGTTCGACGTGTTGCCTACCTGTCACACTTATACACGAAGTTACAAGTGCGACAGAGAGGCAACACGCCGAACGTGGTTCATGGTAGGCCCTCTGTTACTAACAATCAATAAACAAAATCGGCGCCTAAACAGGATTTCCCTAGCTGCCGTATTAGTAGTAGCACTAGGTAGTTGTAGTACGTCTAGTATGAGGTAGTAGCGCTTCACCACATCATATTTTCGTTGCGTACGAGCAAGGAGTGGAAGCGTCTCTGCCAGTGTCAGCGTCTCTGATTCGAAGTAGTCTCGAACTCTAATCTGCCAATTGAAAACTATTAGGTGTGATGGACAATTCCAGATGAAGGTCAGACAAAACATGTGTGCAGGTTCTACTATTACTTAAATTCAACTAGCGTACTCTCAATTATATAACTTAACCTTGAAAAAGGCTTTGGAGTAACTATTACTTAATCTATGACTTAGGTAGGTATGATCGATTATAAGCCAGGTGTTACGGCGCTTAGATAATATAGGTCGTTGTAAACAAAAGTCCCCTTCAATTTGGAGATAGCTCTATCTGTGGGGAGTTATCTCTCATGCATCGATTAGATTACGTGCGCCAGCTAGATGACAGGCCGCCGAGTGTGATGTGTTGGATAAATTTATCATGTTCAAACGCCTGCACATCAAACTATCATAACTGTCAAGTTTTTCCAATAAATGTTATACTACTACGTAGCTTCCCGAATGCAGCCCATCCGAGCTGGATTCGTCGAGAGATCTCTTTGTCGAAGGTGGACTTACCTAACTGGACCGTCTGTCCCAGGTAAACGTAATGGTCAACGACATCGAGTGTAACGTTCCCAACATTCTTGCCGATGGTTTACTTCAATCCGGATCATATTAAGTATCGTGTGATAACAATACGAGTATAAAGTTCAAAATCTATTGAGGTTTCACAGTTTGTATAAGTCTGATGTGTAGGCGTCTCTATTCGCCTAGGTGACCAAGCGCAAAGGGCTTGGCTGGTTATATGGAGGACCTGAGTACACCCACATATAAACCCACATTAAGCAAGCGTGGTGATAATACCCATTAATTGTAACTATGACTTGATTTCAATGATAGAGGCTTTGCCCAGCTTTGGTACAGTAGGTATATATCCTAATTACTTACTTACTCAACTTACTTTCTCACCAAGTACTCTTCTAAAGTTCTGCAAGTTACAACATCATGTTACATTACCACGTGAACTACAGTCATATTCTATTGTATATGGGGATAATAAAGATACAGTATCCAAGTTGGGTAATTAGCAACTGCTTTGTTACTATAACAATTAAGACTAGCGACTGACAGCATTCCGAAATACGAAGGAAGGAAGGTACCTTAATTGACTGGCTAGAATCTCCTGGCTAGGTCGGGTAGGCATTTAATTTTTTTCACTATTTATAAATATTCAGCTTAATTGAGTCACACATGCGCGGGGCCGTCATCAAAAATCAAAATCAAAAATTAAAAATCTTTTATTTCAGCACTAACCACATTGTAACAATATTATCACTTGGAGCCTCCTATTAGACATGAAATCGTCATGGCGCAAATCGCTTAGCTGTCATGATTGTGACACGTACGGTCTATCCGCTGGTACTGGGCTGGTATTATTTCTTCTGCGCCGGCCGCTGTGCTACCGCGGCAGTCAAAATGCAGACTGTTTTGTATGAGCTTAATTATTGAAGTTTTCCAGCCTTCTTGTGCCGAAGGACTTAGTCCTCGCGCGCCATATGTACGACAGCCGTACGTAAGGTGGCGCGTGACGGGTTAATAATTCGAGAAATAGAATTTAATAGTTAAACACAATTTAGATAATATTGCTTGTTGTTAAAGTCCTTCGGCCTTGTTACCTTCAGTTTAGTTATTATTAATAACAAGAAATCGTTAATAGCAGAAATCGTTACATTGACTTCAATAATAACTATTTAATAAAGTAGTAAATGTATTAAACGAACATTGTAGGTAGGTATATAAATTGATGGTCATTAATGTAACAATTTCTGATATTAATAATAAGTAAACTGAAGTATTACCTTCAACGATATATTATCTAAACTTTGATTATAAAGTCGTATAAATTCTATTTCTTTAAAATGAAGGTGGATTGTTTTTTTATTACAAAAGTTAGACATTAAGCTCATAAATGTATCAGCTGATAATTAATTCGGTAGGTATCGCCCAATTTTAGTTCATGACTTGCGATGCGGTCATGTGACTTATGTGGCTTACACGATATCGGGCTCTAGCCCTCCGCTATCTGCTTGTTATCTATCACTTAGTCTTATCAGTAATGTTACTGAGTTATCATATCATATCACAACGGCGAATGGAGAATATTGTTTGTGTAAAAGCTACGAGGACTTGCTAGAATGTTTCAAAGTAACTACAAAGTCACGCAGTCTAGGGTGGGGGGTAGGGTTGCCACCTTTTTTTGGTGCAAATAAAGTACATTGATTATTACAAGTTAGAAAAAAAGTACATTGTGTCAAAATAAAGTACGATTATTTATTTCGCTTAAAGAAATACTTCTCATTGTTTTTAGCAACTTTTAACAAATTATTATCACTGCTAAATACCTGCACAGCAACTTTTTTGTGTGTTATATGTAAAAAGAATCCCGGAGAAATAAAATATGTGAAATAAAGTATTTTCGCGTACTTTATTGTTCTCATTTATGAGATACTTTAGTATAGAGTACAATTACCCGAAATAATGTGCAATATTTTATAATAAAGTACGGGTGGCAAACCCTAGTGGGAGGGTGTGGCTTGTCTAGTGCGAAATCGCAAAATTTTTGCTATCATCGCTTGTCCCCAGGAGGCCTTGCTTAAATGCCAGACACATTGTAAAAATGCTCTACATATTATGCACCCTGAGACTTTATCATAATTTGTAGACTGCTTGGCGTGGATTTGACATGGTTGGGAGTATGTCGCTTACAAGTTTTATGTTAAAAGGCGGCAAACGAGCAGGCGGGTCACCTGATGGAAAGTAATCACCGCCGCCCATGGACACCCGCAAAACCATAGGAATCGCAGATGCGTTGCCGGCCTTGAGGAAGGAGTTGGATCTTGAGGAGGGAGTAGGAATTGGAAGGGGGAGGGGTGAGAGATGGTCCTCCGGTACTTTCACTCACCGGACGATACACAATAGCAACGAGTGCCATTGTTTCACGCCGATATTCTGTGAGAGGGTGGTATTACGCCGGGCGAGCCGGCCCATTTTGTGCTGCAACGCAGCGTGGCTCTACCACTCAGCTAAGTAGTGGCTACAAGTAGTAGCTCCATAAGTTGCATCGTCATCATTAGCCTATAAACGTTCCAGTGTTGGGTGCAGGTCTTCCCTTATGGACAAGCACAGCTGGAGCTGGAGGTAACGACTGTCATCTTACCAACAGCCTTATACAGTCAGTAAACAAGAAGAAGTTTGAGCAGCTATGTTATGTTCTGCCAATCAGGAAAAACTGTAACGTTATTAATACGTACTAACTAAAGTATATAGTAAGGTAGGTTGGGTGTGCTAATTCTAATCAAATCATTTTTCTCGGAGGTAGGCACCTAATAAAAATAATTTTAGTTATGCTAGTAAAAATAAACTTGTGGACAACGGTGTTGATTATACATTTAAATATTTGATTTTAATAAGCAATCTATTGTTTGTAAAATACAATGTATAATTGTTTGTTGTCCTTAATAAATTTAAAAAAAATGAAGATAGCTAGTTCCACTGTGAGGATTCCAAGTAATGTGTGCTTCCTTTCTCTGCCTTATCGTTACGAGTACTTAGATAGACTCTGAGATAAGGACCAAGCAATTTATTTATTTTATTTAATAGGACAACCAACAAGATTAAGTTTAATTAACATTTAATAATTCAAAATGTATCTCTATCAAGCTAGTTAAAGGAACAAACCATTCTTATGAAAGCATGTTGTGTTTCCTTTGTCTGTCTGAACTAAAGTCCTTAAAGTCTGTCTTCGTATCTGGACTCCGCTTCCGCATCAGATGAAGCGGAGGCATTTACCCACTTTTCTACATAAAGAAAAAGTCATCCTAAATCTGCGGCTACGCCTACTTTCCTAGAAGCATAACATACCATCGACAATGTGGTTTAAGGCACATGCTTGAACTGCAGTCGGTCAGTAAAGTTGTATACCTTTTAAGTAAGCTGTATCTCAAATGCGCTTGATTCTTTATTGTATTTCCTTATACCTATGATATGTATACTTTATGCATTTGAAGATTCTTTACTGTCTGTATGCCATTGTATATTTAAGATGTATGTCTTCGTGTTCCATGTTTGAGCAGCAAATTCTTCCGCGGCTATGAGCATACAACGCGGTGCCGCGGTGCGCCTGCGACGCTTTATCGTAAATTGTTTGCCGGTGACGACGCTCTTTTGTTATCCATTACAGAAATGTTTTGAGTTTACACTGTTCAATCATGACATTACAAATCAATTGCCTGATACAAATTTGACATCTCATATTAATATTCGAACCTTAGACGCATGTATTTTTCTATATCCATCTACACGTGAGGAATTTTTAATAATAAGATCCCTTAATAATAACTATAGCGTTAGTCGGCTATGACAAATTATTTACAAATTTACAAATTTTGTAAGTATATAGAAAATTCGTTATTTGCTGTATGTTTAACTTCGATCGATGTTTAAATATATAATTTAGATTAAGAGCTGTGAGTTTTGAAATATATTGAAATAAAAAATAAAAATGATGAATTTCCCACAAGCATTTTGAAGTATTGTGCTCTTATTCTTTCTGACGTATTAAGTTATCTAGTAAATTTGACTTTTTTATTTTAAGTGCTAATTGCTGCACTGAAGCTGAATTATGGGTCGGTGGTGGTCGGGTAGGCGTTTAATTTTTTCACTGTATTTTATAAGTATTTAATTCAGCTTCAGTGCAGCAATTAGCACTTAAAATAAAAAAGTCAAATTTACTATAGCGTTGTGTTATCAAATTTTTGGTATTTCATCTATAAAGATGAATCTACATGGCCATCGTTGCAATGACCGTTAGATAGATGGCACTCTGCTGCTATAAAAGCATTCAAAAAATTAAAAAGCAGGGACAAAATTCAGCGCTTACGTCAGCCTTCCCGATAGCATAGGCGTGTGGTGGACGTGGTCATTGCAGCCGCCCGGATTGCGGAAGACCCAGGTTCGATTCCTGGCTGGGTCGGGTAGGCGTTTAATTTTTTCACTGTATTTTATAAGTATTTATCTAGTAAAAACCTCTCATATATTGAAGGCACGTTTCCTGAAGCCCTCAAGTTGTCCGTAATAAAACCTATACATAAAAAAGGTGATACAGATATAATGAACACAGACCTATCGCATTAATACCTGTACATGCAAAAGTTTTTGAAAAAGCTATGCATATTAGGATTCACTTCACCTAAATTTCACATGCCCTGCGCTGCGCTGGCAATATATAATACCCATTACTGTCCTTTTAATGTCTCTATTTTATGTGAATAAATAATATTTAATTTCATTTCATTTGATTTCAAAGTCTGTGTAAAGTCTGTACTTTTAGTTTATGCGAAGCGGAATAAATTGCAGTGTTAAATAGCTATGATTATGCCACCATAATGTCGGGAGGGGTTAAGATCGAATTTATTTAATTTGCATTGATTGCCTGTACACGCTTAATCACACAGATCAGATTCAGTTAAATTGATTAAAAACCGTCTGGCCACGTAAAGAAACAAAAAATGGCAGTGCCGATGTCGTCTAACAAATCTTTTTCCAATTAGGTACACTATTATTTTTTCTGAATTCCCTGCTATTAACATAATCTACTTCTTCACAATCACATCACAAACATCAAGCGATTATGTATGAAATGTTTATTTTCATTTGTGGTAGTGCGTCATGTAGTATCTTTTCTATCGCCCGCCGTCCGATATGTAGGGAGGGATATGTTATCATATCCACACATCAAATCAATTCTTAGTAATCAGTAAAAGGTGTTTTACCTTGATAGTATTTTTTTCAACAGCAATGAGTAGGTATGTATTTATTGATAGTATAAATCCGAATTAACTTTTTCCTATTAGTACCCTCTACATGCGAGATATGCGTCCTTTAATCCAATACAGCCACGAAATTAAACGTGAAGTGCTTAGTGCTTTATTTTGTATAACGTTTCAGATTGCGAATTTGAATTCTGGCGTAACTGCAAGCAAAGGCATGATCACGATTTTAATAGTATGTTTGATATTGGATAAGTCTTATACCTTGTGTTTTTTTCATCTGCACATCGGACGATCTGCTGGAGTACAACCAAAGGGCCGTTGACGTTGCTGCTTTCTGGTTTAGCATTATAGTACCTATTTGCTTAAAGACAACAGCCTGATTTTCTCAAACCGTATCCATTTACAATCTCAATGCATTCTTAAACATAATTATATCCTAACTCGCGGATACTAGCTGATGCAAATGTAAAGGCGCATTCACACTGCGGTGCGGCGGAGCGTGGCGGGCCGGCGGGCGGCGGCGGCGGGCGGCCGCGATCCCGTGACGGTTTGGGCACGCTTGGCCGCCGCGCGTGACCGTTCCGTTCGCCGGCCCGATGACTCGCATTCGATCTGTATTATTTATTAGATTGCTTTTTTTGTGTAGCGGTTGAAAACTCGCTTTTAAAACCGGTAACCACTGGGATTATGGTTTACTCGAACACACGGAGCCATTATAACTGTTAGGTGTTCATAGTTGTTCAGTTACGTATCGTGTTTATGATAATTGAAACTTTGATTTATCGCGACCTTGACAATTCATATTACGAAGTGAATAGATTGTTGTGCAACATCTATTGTTCGTTAATGAATTTTATGTGTTTCTCAAAATACGAGTAATAGAGAAAAGATAAACAACAGGTTAGAAAATATATTGTAGATCTAATCCACTCTAATTTCAGTTGTAAAACGAATCAGTGGCTACTCGTTGCGCGTAACGCACATTACACGAATGCTATATTCATAATATATTCTAACACAAATTACCTAATACGATATTATGCATAACGTTACATATTCAATAACATTTCCGTCCTGAACACCGTAGGTGTTGAATACACGAATCGCTAGATACGACTGAAAGATCATAGCAAGTTTCTTTCAGATATCATAAAACGATGTCATAATTTAGTAATTTGGCTCGTTGTTTTACGAAATGTTGAGCACTAATTGGTTGCGTATGTAAGGCCAACATCCAAGAGCGTTAGAAAGCGCGTCGTTCGCGCTTGGCTCGCGGAGCGTGCAAAGTGGACGTGGGACCGGCGCGCCACGCCACTGACCGACACTCGTCGGACCGTGACTGCTTCATGTGGATGCGCCTTTATCACGCTTCTTGGAAGAGACGGTTCTATGCTTCGGTAGAGCTTCCCCGTACTCGAATTAAAAAAAGCCGAAGGTTACTTATTTCCTTAAAACACCTCCTTTTTTAAATAATTTTAATACATTAAAAGTGTCCCGTAACTCGAAGATTGACTAGTCAGAGTGACTGACAATAGATTCAATAGTGTCCCGTTATATTATTTGCAATTTCAACGCATTACTATATTGTCTAGAACTAAAAATATGATTATTTTATCAATCCTGCCATTGACAGGTCATTTGAACTACGTTACTTTAGTATAATTCCAAAAATAGTAACTTTGATCCTCTATTCCGACCTTAAACAATGGTTCAGTTCACAATACAACTGAAAGCTTTATATTCATTGATCGACAGCGTACATTGTGCGACCATGACAAAATTCCCAGCAGCTAAGTCTATAGAGGTCGAACAATAAAGGGCTCATTGTTATTCAACGCAGGCCGCAGGCTTTTCTCCAAACCATGTGTTACCATCACGCTGACACAGTGGTGGGTACGGTAGGCTGCGGTGGGGAGGGCGATTCGTAGCACTATTTACTCGAGCGCATCTGCCCGGTCGTGCTCCGGCGTCCTTCGGCTGACGCGCTGGGAATATCGTGTCGGGAAAACGTAGGGGCGTATTGAGAGCGATGAACCATTTCTATGCTTACGGCTGCGTTTGAACTGAATTGTATTTCAGTCGTATCTTAGTCATCAAATGCTGGATAATGTTTTCATTTAAGGTTTCAATAGAAACATCGTTGGCGTGCATCGCTAGTCATTTCTCAATGAGACTTCACGTTTGTCTCCTTTGCAGAGGTCTTCGATCGAGTTAAAAGTAATGAATCGTCATTCGACCAATGCTATAGTCATTTCATTTGATGACGACTTATTACTATTTAGTAGAACGTGATAAGATACGTCATGTAATTTCTCATTTAACAAAATTGCCTCCTATTCTACCAATCTAAAAATAATTGTTAATGCTTGTAAGGAAATTGCGTGACGATATTGCGTGAAACTCTTCGGAAGGTTTTCGATAATTTTTCATGTTTATTGATGCTTGCCTGATTTAGAACTGATAGATAACTATACAATTTAAACAGCTTTATAAAAAATACAATTTATGTGGATTTAATGGGGGCACTGAAGATTCTTATCCTTCAGCTTTTGAGGGAACTAAAACTTATGTAGTTTCTAATTGTTGTACGTTAGCTTAGATTGTAAGAGACGCGCTTAATACATGCGAGTGGGAAATAAAAAAAAATACAAACAGTAAGCATTAAAATCCAAATGTTTACATTAATATATTATGATGTCGCACTTTAGCTTTATTGGCATAAAGGTTAATTAAGTTTGTCATATTTGATTCATGCTAGTTTTATTATCGGTTTGGAGCGTAGAATAATCCGTTGAACCGTTCGTTGCTTGATGGTATTTCCGCAAATTCTTTTTTTTACGCGTTAATAATGTTAGTGATTCATACAGACAATGTGCTCATTGGCCTATTACTTCCATTGGTTTTCTTGTGTTTTTTTTTGGCAATTTAAAAAGCTTTGATACGGTATTTAATCATCATCATAATCGTCATCATCATCATCATCATCATCATCATCATCATCATCACCAGCCTACACTAGTCCACTGCAGAACAAAGGCCTCTCCAAGTTGTAAATGTTATTATATAAAATAACACAATCGTACTCACTGTATCAGCGTAACCGGAATTGAGATTAACCGTTACATTATTTAATGATTGACATGATTGTCTATATATATAATAATACAACAATGTTAATGATACTCTTTTATAACTGTTTTGTATCTTTTTTTAACTATCTGGAAACTTGTTAATTTTATTTATTGACAATTTATCGCTTTTATCATATCTGGCACTCCCACGCATGTTGCCATCGTACCGAGTTCTTCTCCGACTTTAGATAATGTTTTATTGCATTGCATATATAAAGGTGGTCGTGTCAGTCAGTAGTATTTACATCTAATATGTTAGCATACATTAAAGAACCCATTGCTTTTTTCCAATTGTACGCGTATTGCGTACTATCGGAAGTTTCTTTGTAAACGTAAGATTTGTCTTGCAAACAGTTTAAAATTAACCAAAAAAACAAATAAACAACGAGTTTTTGTAAGTAAATGCATATAAACTGTTTTTTTCTTCAGAGAACAAAAGTAATTTTACCACATAACATACACTACTGCAAACAACTGACGTCATCTTCAAGCGCCGCTAAGTGGATCACAAGCTCATTTTCTTGCGAAAACAATCGGGCAGGGTAAAAGACCGCTACCGCAATGTTTGTTTACACGATTTTAAGGCAAGGCATTACTAAACAACGCTGTTTTGCGTCAGCAGTTGTGTGTTCGCCTCTTAGCGGCGTCATGCAAACTAGCGAAATGGCCGCGAATGGCCCGCTTGCGTCAGGCCTGTAATGTGCGGGGCACGAGGGTGCTGCCACGCTGTTTCCACTAAGTGATCTCTCACGAGATTTTTTTGATCATCTGAATCAGGATTCCGGGGAAATACGGTTGCGAAATACCGTTAACAAGTGTTGATTGAGTCCTTTTACCTTGAATTTGAATTCTTGTGTTTTTTGTTGTTTTGAGAAACAAGTTCAGATTTTCGGAGCACCGGCTGCTCTTATGGTGCGGTATATTTAGAGTATTTGTAAATAAATGTTTCAAACTTTGTAGAGCATTCCCATCAAAACTATAATGTTACATTTAAATTACAAAAGGTCCACTATTGAAATTTTTATAATTGTAAATCATTTGTTGAATTTTAGGTTTACTCTTTTGTATGAAAATACGTTTGCCAATCAGTAAAGGAAGGAGGAAGGATAAAAGTAACTCGATATTGTGAGTGATCGTTGTGCCCTTTATCCGTTCCTGGTGTGCCTCCACCTCCCGTAAGCATGACGTAGTGCGGGTACGTTGTGCGAATGCCGATGAGCGACCCGCGCCGCATACTGAGCGGCGTCTGTCCCCCCTCCCCTGCCATTCCGCCTGAGCCGAGAGGCATTCGCGCGGCGTCCCTCGGTGGGAGTGAACGTATGCACTGATTTATAGCTCCGTATGATTTTCTAATGATCAGGAAAAGTTATCAGGTTTTTACGAATTGTAACAGGAAATGTATAAAATACAGGACACAAATAAAAGGCAATCATCAACGTGTAGAATAGGTACGCTTAAAGTAAGTTCATGATGATTTTTGTCATTAAAAGCTTAGTCAGTCTTTTCAATCTACATGTGCTTATTAGGACTATTAAGATCAACGTTAAAAAATACAGTAAATGCAGAAAGGAGTCTCCTCGATGCCTCTACAAAACATATTATGAAGTTATATACTTCATGCAGATCCCATTGGAAAAGTTTTGATCAATGAGTTGTTCGCAATATTAAACCAACAAATATGTACGAAAGTGAAACAGGTATTACGACTACTATTGAAAGATATTTATATAAATCTGCCATAAAATTGATAACTGCAACGGTGGATGACGCAAGCACCCAGGAACGTGGTGGCTGACAGATGGCTGCAGGAGTCAACACTAAGACACGCAAAACTAAAACAAACTCACACCAACGTTGCCGGCGTATGTAAACGCGCGCCTGTTGACAGAGTGCTTGGCTTGGCATCACCACTAAATGCGGAGACTGCAGAAGGTAAGCTTCACACAAACGCGGTCGAGCAACGCACACATAGACAACCTCTCACGGACACGCAATCTCGCAACAGCTGCGCTTGGACTGGTTTAAGTTGGTCTTAGATGCCGTGCCCGTGAGAGGAAAATGAAAATGAAAAAATGAAAAATGTTTATTATTAACTGCAAAATGACAGAATTACCTAAAACTAGATTTAAAATTATGGAATAACACCTTTGCATAAAACGCTTATTAATAATAGTCCATATCCTATCGGTTCCTCACTGGGCAAGCCTGCATCGAGGTAACCTAGGCACAAAGTTACATAATCCTTAGTTAAACCTCAATTTAATCAACCATCTTATCATGTGGGTACATATTTGATAGGTAGTAATATTAATAATTTATGCTAGTATATTTTTAGTGAGACAGTTACATAAAAACTACAAATATGTTAACAATATAAACACATCATTATATCAACTTCATTTAGCATAGTATTCTTAATATATCCTCCGTTTTGTCATAAGTTAATGTTTTTAGCCATTCAGTAATAATATTTCGTGCTTCATATATACTCTTGTCTTTAATATTTCAAAATTTTACAACTCTGTTATAGACATGTATTTTTATACACTCACCAAAACGTTTTGCAAACACAGTGTTAACCGATGGGATATTCAGTCTATAAACTCTGCGATTGGTTATTGGTTTATAATAGTCAGGAGAGGAAATGACGGCTCCGTGCATAATTAGCGAGGTTTTTAGTACAAACAGCTGACTATTATGTGCATTATGAGGGTCTATTATGTGCGTTGTTTGAGCGCGGTATATCAAGCTTACCTTCTGGGGCCCCTTTATTTGGTGGTATAACGTACGCCGCACATGCTAGAGGCTACAGGACTACCCGCATTCTATAAATCCATACAGCGCGGTACCAGGCCGTCTGTTAACACCACATTTCCGTAGAATAGCGTGTTATAGCATTTCCAAGGAAAATTTTAACAGTTACGTTTTTGTAAACATGAGATAAAAGTGTGCGTTTAATAGTGTTTTGGATTTGTTATCAACTCTGTATACATGGTATACTAGTATATGTTGTATGTAGAGTTATGACATATAATAAAGTTGTAACGAGTCACGAGTTCACGATTGAATGAGCCGGAATTTAATAATAATAATGCGTATAAAGAAATATATTTAAAAATAAACTAACGAGCAACTTACGACTAGGGTCACTAAATGTCAAGATTTGTCCTGGCAAGTCGAGATTTTAGGCGTTTGTCAATTTCCAGTTGGCTTTAGAATATATCAGGATTTCGTCATCATCAAGGCAGAGTAACTTGTAAATCTTAGGAAGTATTACTCCTACATGCTTTATTTCCTTAAGGAAAACAAGCACTATAAAATGTATCGAAATACACTAATAAAAGATTTATGAAAAAAAAAACCCCAGATGTCACGATATAGGCAGTCGCGGACGATTGATCTAATTTCGATTTAATTCAATATAGACAAATTGAAGGATTTTGTGACATGATAAGGTAAGTGGTCAATTGTCTACTTCTTACAAGATAACTTCAAATTGATGATTAGAATCATCCTTGCTTCCTTGAATTCCTCCTTGCTGTTCTGTCTGGAAACAATATGCTCGTTGTGTAAGTTATGTACCTACTGTTCCGGATTCCTCGAGGCCACTTTTATGTGAAGTATACTTGCGCCTTAACCTCGGCAGCCAGCTGCGGCGGCAGATGTTCGTGAAGTGGCGTCAGCTACCATTATCATCACAAAGAACACTTTGAGTACGCAGTATTCTCGTACATACATCGCCGCTACACCTTGTAACAGACGCTGTGCCTCAAATATTATTTCCAATGACATAACCAACTTGGTAACACGTTCTTTATTATTCAAATTAAACGATTTAAAACTCGTTAATAACATGTAAATAAATATAGGTACGACACGTGTAAGAATGAACAAAAACGCCAAATATTATTTCCGTTCATTTTATTTTTAGTTGATTACAGTTAGTTTTTATGATCTCGCCGAGCATCAAGGCCATTTTTAAGTAATCGCCAAAATAAAAAGCAATCATATTTTGTTGGTTTTGGCATATTGACCTCACAATTAGTCTTAGTGTAGGAAGTAAACTGTTTAATCGGTTCCTGTACGGTAACGTGACGTCACATCCTGATTTGAGACCTTAAAGGACCTTTGCGGTCTTTATGCAACATTCACGTTTCTTGATCTCATGATAATGGCAATGTTTGTTTACAAAAGTCAACTAAAAATGTCAATTAAGTCTTACCTTTGATTGAATGAAGCATCATGAAAGCAATTTATGATTCATGTTTCAATCCCCGTGAATGTCATAAATAGATAGACGTAAAGGCGTCGTCTGATATGTTTGACATCCTGTCCGAAGTAGGGCGTCGAATTGACGTTCATATTTTTGTTGTTCCGTTAGCACCAGAAGTGGTCGTGTCGTGTATCACTCCTCAGAACAGAAATGTATGATTTTCAACAGGACTTCGTCTATTGAACAAATTATCATGATCATCAGTCTATAAACAACCTTCTGCTGGACCCAGGCCTTATCACATGAGCACATGGGGAGATCAGTTCATCATCCACCATTCTGACGCAATGCAGGTTGGTGAGTTTTTAAAGCCTGCTATCTTACAACATTAAGCACGGAAACAAATCATATTTAAAAAAGCAAGGTGGTGCATCGTAGCACTGTGGCTTTGGCACAGTTTGCCACATAGAGCCGAGTCCAGCTCATTGCGCAAACAAGGATGTTGGCTCAGGTGCGTTTTACGTCACACCGCACCGGTGCGCCGCCCGACCCGACCCGTAATACAACTATTTTGCTTTGCTACAATCGTGTGTGATTCATACTATGGAACACTTATACCGTACAGAAGAAAACTACCACGCCGTATAACGACTAACAGCACATACATTATATTCTAATACGATAGTTCAAAAAATAACCTCCACACACTATTTAAACTAAAAGAATAGAAAAAGTGAAATTCTTTGCAAAAATTCTTAGGGGTGTCTTACTTTTATGATCTGTATTAGTTACTGATGAGCTGAATGTTATCTGGAACTACAAAGCGGTCATAAACTGTTTACACGAGAACACACAATAAACAAAAGTGAAAGTTACTCGAAAGCTTCCTTTGAAACTGTTTTTACGACTCCCGTTATCCTTTACAGTCAAGTTTGTAAGTTAATGTTCGTTTCCATATTATTATTATTGGCTGTAAAGACATCTGCTTCTTTGGTAGGTAGATGATGTCTTGAACTGTTAAAGTTCACTTTGCTTTCAAAGGTTACCTTTGAAACTTCAACCTTGTACTCTTGTTTATGTGTGTCTTGTTTATTATAAAATTTTAAATATGAGCCCAGAAAGATGTATAAATAAAATGCGATATTCAATTTTCTTTTCTCTCAATCTTCAATGCTCTTCAATTTCAATAGCTATTAGTTTAGCCAATGACCTCACTTAGTCTTTATTGCGGAAAACACTTTCTAAGACTTCAGTCAAAACCGACAGTTGTAGATGGTGAATGTTACAAACTTGTTATTGCATTAACTTGTCTTTGTTCAAGTTCCAAGGGTTTTTTATTACGTTGCCGCTTTCTCATTATGTAACTTTCATTGGGTCGTAAACTAAACTATCGGAATATTTTAGTCCTGTAAAAGGGAAAGTGGCTATTGTTTGTATTTAAAGTTCTTTTAACACTCTTATTGTCTATAAAACTGAGTGACTAGAACTGTTATTTCTAGGTATATAGTAACAATACTAATGTTGTGAATTCGTCCATTGCGCACTATGATGTGCATGCAGCATCAAGGTGATTGAGACATAGTCAAAAATATGTTCACAATCAGGCGATATAAGTTACATATCGACAGTGAAATGCCAGTACCTTCTAACTAACATTACTAATATAGGCACACGGCCTATGTTGAAGTTGTCGTTGCCTTCCCAACTATACTCAAGAGTGGCGTGGTTCAACGGGCGAGGAGAAGTAAGTGACTACTAAACTAAAATCAACGTTTTAATTACGTGTTACACACTAGAAACAATGCGGTATAACTTAATCGCAAAATCAGACTATAATTGCATAACTATTAAATGGAGATCAGATAAGTAAAAATAGTTTTGAAAGTTGTTAGATTTAGACAAAGTAGTTCTTATACAACACGTAAATCATCCATCTACCAAGTACGAATACGAGTGTACGCCTTTTGTCCACCCACGTGTGTGCCCGTATAGAAGCTCGAGTGTAAATTATGCTATGTGTACAGTATATTTTGAGTTAATCGATTCCTGTTCAGTGGTATCGAGCGGGCTATCACCTTATTTACATGATGCGGGAGTGCGGGAGCGATCGTTTGTTTACACTGCGCAGCCTTGGCACTGAGCGCGGCGTGACGTCAACGCGGAGCGCGAGTATGACGGCGGGCGGCTGAGACAGCTACGACACTAAAGTAGACTACAGAAGGCACTTCATACAAAGGAACACGAGCAACGCACACAGCCCCGATCCGATCCGAACTCTTCGGAGAATCTAGTAGGGCACGCGGACACGCACTATTGAGCGATGCCGTTCTCTCTAGAAAACCTCTTAAGATGATACGTTTCACACGGCTTGAGGAACCCTTTAAGTTTCTCGCCGCCCCTATAAAAGCCCGGTGAAGTTGAAAATACCGTTAAAAGCAATCAGCAATATCTCTCAAAAAAAACGCACAAAGAGCCCTTGCACGGACACATATCTTTGAAATGTCCGAAACCGTCCGAGCCCCGAGCGCAGATGTTGCGAGATATGTGTGCGTTGCGTTGCTCTTACGCGGCATGTATCAAAGCTTACCTCCTTCACGATACTATTACCGTGCCTCCTTGGTCTCCCTATTTTGTGGCTACGATGTGTTGTATTAAAATATATATACGAGTTGTCATTGTACTTGTCTTTGACCGGAATATGGTCCTCGAGCTTGCCCACTTTTTTCTGAGACACTATTGAAACGTTACAAATTGTTGAGCTTATCTTTGTTCTAGTTGAAACAAGGAATCGATTGTAACATTACAAACAAACGAAATAAACTTTTGCAATAGAAGCTGTGACTTTTATAAAATCTCATTGTGTGTTATCGATATAATCTAAAGTGCGACATTACCTAGTACGTTGAAATATTATATCTGAAAAATGGAGCTATGAAAATATAATTACTTTTAACAAACTTTTTGTATAATGAATGAAATGAAACCATAGTACCCAATGATATTATATTAATATCATTGATAGTACCCCAATACCTATAACCCCAACTATATCATGACAATGACATCATTTATTCCGTGGCCCCGCCATTATGACAGTATGTTATTATACCTTTTCTGCTTAGCAACCCTAGAATTATCGTATAAAAGTTGTTTGGAATTTAAGCACAAGTGTGTGTTTATCTGATTGCTAAAGTATAATGATGAATGAATGCTGAAGTGATTCTAAGCAATGGTGTTATTTTAGAAGTGGCCAATGTCAAACGTGACGTGATACTTTTGAATAGCCTTAACTTGTTGAAATGGTCATTTGTATATTTACTCACTACTTACTATCCTGGTGTTGGAGCCCCAGTGACCTTTTCCTGATACAAGTCGGCGTCGCCACAGCCCCCGATTCCCATAACACATAAACCGTAGGACATCATAGCGACTTGGTAGTTGAAACCATTTTTCTACTAACATCCCATTTTTCCACATCCACATTCACTTTTTAAAGTCGTTCGAACTACTTTAAAATCTGCTTGATTGACAGATGTGAATACGAAAATGGTTTCAACAACTAAGTATCTACGATATCATTATGATTTTTGTTATGTGGATCAGGACATTGGTCCCGGTTCTGAACTGCTTCCTGCCAGTTGTCTACAAGAATCTTTTTCAGGTTAGAATTTCATCCTTTCAACGGTAACATGGAGTTAATAATCCAAGTTGTTATTACAGAAATGAAATCAAACTTGTAAGAGCCGACGCAGGCTCTCGCGTAGTGTTAGTGACCTGGAAGTACAGTCGGTTTATCGACCACCAGCCTACAACCGAGTTCACCCGACACCTGGCGAAGTACCCGTAGCAACCTGCAACTAAATCGTTATAGTACCTACAGTCGTCAGTGTAATCACTAATCACACCGCAGCTGCAGCTGCCACGATATCCTTCATTAATCTACCAAGTAAAATGCTTACAAACAGGTGTACGTGTATACATTCAGCCCGTACTATTAAACAGTAGTTACTGATCATTGAATTAGTTTAGTGGGCCTTGACAATGGCTTTGTTTGACGTCACACGTCTATTTCTGACCTACGACTGTGTCTTACAGATTGTGTAATCGTACAGGTGAGATAAAGACTGCTCTGTATGTTTATAGTTTGTGTAAAGTACGACACATTTTAATTTTCAAATGTTGATATCATATCAGTCTCATTTTACAGAATTAGTTCATATCCTCACTGATTATTCAAAGTTTTTTGTGATATTAATATCCTCGATTTTAGGGTTCCATAGCTAAATGGCAAAAAACGGAACCCTTATGGATTCGTCATGTCTGTCTGTCTGTCTGTCCGTCCGTATCTCACAGCCACTTTTTTCGAAACTATAAGAACTATACTGTTGAAACTTGGTAAGTAGATGTATTCTGTGAACCGCATTAAGATTTTCACACAAAAATAGAAAAAAAACAGTAAATTTTGGGGGTTCCCCATACTTAAAACTGAAACTCAACATTTTTTTTATTATCTTCAAACCCATACGTATGGGGTATCTATGGATAGATCTTCAAAACTGAAATTGAGGTTATCTAATAAATTTTTTTTCTAAACTGAATATCTTACGCGAGAGACACTTCCAAAGTGGTAAAATGTGTGTGTGTCGTCGTCGTCGTCGTCCCCCCCCCCCCCCTTTCTAAAATAAGAGAATGGTAAAACTAAAAAAAATATGATGTACATTACCATGCAAACTTCCACCGAAAATTGGTTTGAACGAGATCTAGTAAGTAGTTTTTTTTTATTTTTAATATGTCAAAGTACGGAACCCTTCGTGCGCGAGTCCGATTCGCACTTGGCCGGTTTTTTTTTCAATTTGCCTAAGTCCGGTGCATATGCAAGCACACATTCTCACGAAGGTCACCGCAGTCTATAGGCGCCTTAAGCATCATGTGTATAATTTGCGCGTTTCCTAACATGCATTCTCATTTTCCAATACTTTAATAGAATCTAATACACTTCAAACTGGTATATAGCAATACAGGACATTGTTGCTTGGCGGCAGAACGACGGCTCACGGCTTCTTTATAAATATATTACAGCTGACACACATACAATATTATAAACATTTACACTATTTGCAACGAAGACGACATGTGACGCTGAGTGATGTCCATCCAGTAGCCGGCCTCCCATCCAGAGCATGACATCTTTCGGTGGAAACTCCTCCTTTACGACCACGAGATGGTCTGTTGTTACTCTTACCGCAAATAAATTAAAATTTACATTGTGGCAAGAGTCCAAAAGCTCCACCCTAAGAGTAATTTAGGTAAACCTGATGTGCTAGGCTTTTGAGTAATTATTAACGGGATTCTTACCATGTTTATTATTAACGGGATTCTTACCATGTTTATTATTTATCCGATATGATATTTCGGCATAGTTGCACGCGCCATGATCACGGAATTACTGAGAATTACACGAAGAATCCCGTTAATAATTACTCTGTTGCAAGTGACCATGATAGTTTAAATGGTTGTACTAGGTTTTTTTAGAGTATTAACGCGGAGAGATGTATAGCAACGTCGAAGTTGGAGCTGGACTTAGCAAATGGTTCTCTCCAGTTTGTACAACAACACTAAGAAAAGTTGGCTTCCACTTTATCATTTCCATTATGATAAAGCCCTTCTCGTCACACAAAATAATATATAAATCTGGTAGTAAATCTCAACATCACCCAGTAACATACGAAAAGGCACATTCTATATTATTTATGTCTCCCTGAGAATGTACGTGCCTACTGCTAGTATTAAAGTGGTAATGTATATGTTGATTACGCTTATCCTTATTTTATATCTAATAAAATAATGTCTGACTGACGTCAATGTAGGGCTATTTGTAGATTGTAGCAGATATTAGTATATCCACCAGATAACAGAGCCGTTATACATATGTATCTCTATGTGGCATGACACCAATATTTACTTTAATGAAATAAGAGCGAATAAAAAGTAGTATGCACAACATATTGTTATGTAATCTTTCTGAAAATTCCTTTATCTTTGCCAAATAACGTTACTATAGCAGTAATAACGTTGTCGGTTTTATTTATTGTACCTCGAACTACCAATTTCTTTGACTTTTCGTTTATGCAGTCTATAGTAATTCATTTCTGACGGCTGTGCTGTGTTATGATGTGCCCTAAACAACCATCAAACCAGAAACACGTGTAAATACTGATTCTTACGTTATAATCTGTAAAGTGTTTATTATGTAAATGCTTTATTTTCATATTTGTACAAAGCTTGTGAGAATTGGGTCTAATTTTCACAAATATTTGGACTAGATGATCTCCATCTGGGTGCCTAATGTGAGTTTTTTTTTTTTTTTTTTTTTTAATATATTTACGTGTAAGCACAGTGCCTTGATCTCACCTGATGTTAAGTGATGATAAAGCCAATGATGGAAGCGCACTTCACCCGGGACCCTCAACTAGTGAGGTACTGGCTATCTTATCTCTAGCTGCCGGAACACAACAATGCTACAAACATTGATGTTATGGCGACATATTTAGATAAGATGGTGGTAGCTAGCCAGGCGGACAAATAAGTCCTACCACCAACCAAATCGAGTACACAAAGATGTACCCCCCGCTGGGAATCGAACCCGGGACCTCTGGGTCTAAACCGGTGGTCTTAACCACTAGACCACAGAGGCGATAAAATGCAATTTCATGCGACATTCGATCACGTCAACGAAAACGAGAATTTGTCTGGCAAATCTTAACTCTTCTCGTATGTCGCCAGGAAGCGCTACTTCAATGCCATACTAGTTTTCGTTTTCGTAAACGTAATCGAATGAATACGGATATTACACAAAACTCTCACTAGGCACCCTGACCTGACACGTGGTAAACATGAAGCTTACTTACATACTTATAGAAAATATCTTGCCTAGGTTTCTTTTCATTACGCTGTTATTTAATATTTCCCAGCAGACTCGGGTTACGCTTGAAGTGCAGTCCTTGACAGTGGCGTGACGTCAGCGGCTATTTCGGGCGCCCACCGATCAACATTTTGTATTTCCTAGTAGGTACCATATGTTTGGACTCCGCTGTATCAATATTTTAAGACGCGATATTTTCATTGGACGCCAAGACGGTATTAGATATCTGGCTGAGAATATGTATTTTAATATTAATATCTTCGCAGTTTAGTGTCCGTTTCATATTTTTATTCAAATGGATGAATTCTACAAACAACTGGGGCGAGAACCTGCTGTAAACGTAATTCTGTTTATTGTGATGGTGTTAATTTCTTATTTTGTAATAAGAGTATATTCATACATTATATACATTGCAATCATGGTCCAATATTATCTATTTCTACTTGAAATACATATTTTTTCGTTATATCAACACCAACCAACGTACTACCTACCAATCAAGAATCAATACTCGTAGTGTTATACTCAGATCTGCAAAACACATCGTGGAGGTTCTGCTTCTTAGTCACAGCATCTGCGTACTACGTAACAGTCTTTAACCTGTTGACTTTTATTGCATTCTATAGTCACACAATCAATGTGTTATGTCACTTATGCCCCTCAACTGTTGTACTCGTATTTGTGGCCACCGGCGCGGGTTACTTATCAGTAACTAATCTAGTTTTAGTCTCAGCGGCGTATAGCTTTAGTTCTGGGTATTCGCGAGCGACAACTCGTTTTTTTTTCTGAGCACAAAACTAGTTCGCTCCGAGTGGTTTGTGGCCTGGTATGGTATCGCCGGCAAGGACAGCGCATAAAGTCCGTTTCAATTGGACAGCAAAAACTATTTCACAGCGTCCGTCGTCGCCACGACTAACACTCGTTTTACGTGTAAATATTACACGAGTAGATTTTATGTCATTTAAGCGGGGGGTGTCACTCCGCAATTTAGGTTTAATTTAATTTTATGTTCGGCCGGCCGCGCCTCCCGGGCAGGCGTATGGCAGTAGGTTGCCCCTCGGCTCGCACGTTCCACGTCGCACGTCGTCGCACGTAGAACAATGATTACTAAACGATCTTATAATCCGTATAAAAGATACTGTTGTGTTTACGGATGTCTAAATAAAAGAAAAAACAATGAATCTAAATTAACATTTTTTTAAATTCCGAAAGGTATTAAAAGGTAAGCTACTTAGTTAGGTGTATTTAAATCATCACATATCCAATTGGTGGTTAATGTTACTCGTTTCAGTAGGTTTACCCTTGAGACCCTACACGTGGCTCCTGGGTGGTGCTTATAATGAGTGACACTGTCTGAGTGGTAGAGCCCATTCCGGCTCGCCCGGCGTAATACCACCCTCTCACATAATATCGGCGTGAAACAATTGCAATGGTACTCGTTGCTGTTGTGTTTCGTCCGGTGAGTGAAAGTACCAGAGGCCCATCTCTCACCCCTCCCCCCTCACAATTCCTACTCCCTCCTCAAGATCCAACTCCTTCCCCAAGGCCGGCAACGCATCTGCGATTACTTTAGTTTTGCGCGAGTCCATGGGCGGCGGTGATTACTATCCATCAGGTGACCCGCCTGCTTGTTTGCCTCCTTTTAACATTAAAAAAAAAATGTAACAGGTAAGCGGTTTAGGTCGTCTGAAGCAAAATAAGTAGATATTAACTATTAATTAGCAGCCTAGGTATTATCTTTTCGTACTTTAAAAAAATATCACTAAAGATTAACAAAGAGGTACCGCTTACCTAGGTTTATTTGTGACTTATGTTTATGATAACTGATATGCTTATCAGGTTGACCGCCGCCGGGCCCAGACACAATAGAAATACAATTGTTTGTCGTTCAAATGGCGTTTATGGTGTTATGATTACGCAGTGAAGTAGGTAGACGATGGATATTTGATATTATAGTCGAAGAGCTATAGTAACATTTCCGTCTATATTCTGGTATAGGTACCTACCTAATTGTTTTTTTCTCTTCGACATAAAATATAACAAAAAAATATAATTTCCCTATGGATATAGACTAAGAGATTAATGTACAATGTCGTAAAGTATCATGATTCATGAAAAATAATATTTAATTACCTTGACCGGATTGTAATCTGGCATTATCTTTTATTTCAGACGACAAGAATGGCTAACAGCAATCGACAGAGAAGATTTACTTGATGAAAAAAAAGTTAAAAAAGGTCAAAAATAACTTCGTTTGTTCTGAACATTTTGATGACTCTGCTATCATAATTTCTATTTCTAAGCGGCTTAAAAGTGACACATTTCCAACGAAATTATTATCTTAAAAGTCTCACAAAAACATTCAACAAGATGCTCGTGATTTTATTATAACAACTAAAAATACATCCACCAAAGCTCTTCCACATACATCCAAGGACCTTACATCTCATTTATCAAAGAAAAATAATATATTGGTATCCACTTATAGTCACACCCCGTCACAAACAAATACCCAAGCACAACAGCACACATTGCAATACAAAGAAGAATTAGAACGTGAAATTGCAAAACCAAATATAGAGAAATCACTAAATGAGTTAAAACACAAATCAACAGAATAACAAGTGCTCATGTAAAACCAAACAACTTCCAAAGGATGAGATGAGAGTGAAATATGCTGCTCAAATATTCAGCAACACTGACTAACTGATGACTTATTCGATGTGCTGAATTCTTCAAGAATAAAATCTGCCAAAAAATATCGGAGTGCTTTTAGAATGTCTACAGAACAGAAATTAGTTTTGCAAGATGCTCAACACATGTTTGCAACTATTAAATCTACAAATCGTAATACCCGAAAAGTCAACACTAATCAAATAAAGACATTCCATAATTTCCAAATAATCATTCAATCAGTTTTACTACTTACCTATTTACTAGACGGATAGTACTATTAATTAGTTATTCTGTGATTTAAGTATACTAGATTAGATATGTAATTGGTAGACAATTATTATAGACATTGCAAGAATGTTTATGTTCTGTTGTAGTAATGCAATACAATTTGCAAATCGATCTATACTAATATTTACACCTCTAATTAGATATCTCATGAATCTCCGATTGATTGAGAAATTTTCTATAAAATGGCAAATCTGAATCCCCCTGCTCGGCCTGCTCATCCAACATGTAGTTTGATGAACTGACCGAGCAGAGCAGAATCCAATCTCTCACCTATAATATTCAGAACTCTGTTAGGGCTTTCCCGTACCCGCTGCACCAATGATGCAACACTCCTACGTATAATAGCATAGAAGTCATCGGTGCTTGCGTCTGCGAACATACCAGACGCACTGCAGATCCAGTAACGCTGGAAGCCTGAACAGAGCCCATAGGCTACCCATAGCAGTTTTAGTAAAATTAGCCCATAGGCTGCACGTGTAAAAATGTTGGCAGTATGCTCTAAACAGTGTCAGCTTAACTGGTGCTGTGCATCGTGCAAACCTATGTGCAGTGCCCCGCGCTCCCTTTCAATATCAGAGTCATCGTTAAGGTTTTCAGTTACAATATGCCCTAAATATTTAAACTTTTTCTCGTCACATGACTCTATGGAGCTCTATTCAGGGTAACAGGTGGTATTACTAGGCCCCTTCATATTACCTTTGAATAACGTACATTGACTTTTTACAGGGTTACTCTAAACCCTGATTTTTAGCAATATGTTTTACACACTTTTAGTAGCTTCTTAAGGCCACCCATCGAGGGGCTCAGCAGCACCTTATCATCAGCATGACTAATATTATTCACACATATTCCATCTTTATAGCTGCCGACATGTGTGCTGCTGAGCTCCTCGATGAGCTGGTTTACATAAAGATTAAATAACCTTGGAGAGGTCAGCCCCGTTGCCTTACCCCACACTCCAAGGAATATTCATCTGAGTAGGCATTTCCCCAACGAACTACATTTAACTGATTGTTGTACCAAAAAGAAAATATATCTCTAAGTTCAGGTGAGACACCCCAGCCTGTCTCATCAAGCTTTGCCCAAAATTTTCTATATACTACAAACTGTGATACTACCCGGTCAAACAAACGCCTTAGATAAATTTAAGAAGCAGGCATATACTGGAGTTTTTCTATCAACATAATACTGCACTGTATATTTTAGAGTAAGTATAGCGCTCTCTGTAGAGAGTCCCTTTCGAAATCACTAAGTCTTTAGTAGGCACTCAAATTTAGAAAGAAGATATCCCTACACGTTAAACTAAACGAATTGTGAAGCTACAGTCACGTGCTGTTAATGAGGATGTGACAGATAAGTGTTTTTTCACAACGCACGGTGACCGACCGACGCGTACGCAGGTCGTGCCAAGTGACGTCAAACTTGTGTAATGTCAGTTATTGAATGACCACACAAGATTACTTTCAAAAACGCAATCAGTACAATTAGCTGTGTTCGTTGTACAAAACTTTGCACGATGTAGCTTCTTTTAAAACAACGAATACGCACGTGGCATTGTATGACGAAATCAGTGTATTCCGTTGGCGCTTTGAATCGCGGTGCTGTGCACAGTCCCGGTTGTGTTTGATAAACGTTTATTTTCTACGCTGGCACCTTGCCCGTGGGCAGGAGGTTTGAATGATACAAATTACACCGAAATGCTCTCCGTTGTTTCGGGATGCATATGGGAACTGTTACTGATTGTATCGTATACTGTAACAACATTTCAAACGTTTTTGTCTTAAACTTTTGTGTGTATTGAAGAAGAATAACGCGTTCCATTTGTTGTCGAATTATATGAATATTGAGTTATATTATATTCTGGAAGCTTTCATACATTATTTATCTAAAACCCAACATTATATGAGTAAATAAAGAATAACTGAGCTAACTTTGAATATATTAAAGTACTTGACATAGAATACAAAAAGGGTAGGTAGGTTACTAAAAATGTTTTGAACGGTGAATCAAAACAAACGACAACTACTTTGTTTTATAACGGAGCAAATGTTCGAGCTTTATTTGCACTGAAAATGAGTTGAAGGCCTTAGGCTGTTTTTTAACCTCAAAAATCATCTCATTCCTTTCGAAAACAAACATACATCAAAGAGTAGGAACAAAGAGTCATATTTTTGCACCGAACGTTGTGTGGGCGAAGCTGCGGTCACATTCTAGTAGTTAATACATAAACATCACGTACCTATCATAGATTGACGCCATCGTGTGGAAGTGGCTTAGCTGCGGCGCGCGGTCAGCGGTGGCCAGACCAGCGATAAGCGCTTTATGCATGTGCTCATGTCCCCATGTGGCTCTGACGTCAGCAGCGTCTTATCTAGCTTTAATTACGCAAATGCGCTTGTCTGCTACATACGCGTGTGTTGGGAAATTATTAGAAGAGTGGTTGTACTAACGATAACTTGCTATCATTAGCTGGACCGTGCTCAGTGGCGTGCACTTGACTCTTCAAGTGTACGCCACTGCGTATATCCAGCAGTGGACTAAGACTGAGGATGATAATGAAGTAATCATTAATGAGTACGATAGTTGGTCTTCAAATACATTTCTATCTTCTAGTAATATCTTATTTTTTCAAGGAGTTTTTGTTCAATGCAAGACTTCTATTCAGCAAAAGGTATATTCTTGAAATTATTATTGGAGAACTTTTAAGAATTTAGCGAAGTGATCCAACTAAAAAGTGTTTTCGATCCAAGCAGATTCTACTTGCACGGGGCAACGATCGGTAGGGAAGCGAGCGAGCATCAGTATCGGCGGGCGCGGTGGAAAAGATGTAGGGCAAGCGCAATTTAGGTTAGTTTGCGCATTCGATTCAGGGTGCGTAACTGCTTAGTGCTAGTTTTATTTGCCATTCAATCACGTTTACTAAAACGAGATTTTGTATGCTTAAATTCTCGTTTGTCACCGGGACGCGCTGTTTCAATGCCATTCAAATTCTGTTATCGTTCAACTTGCTCGAATCGCAATTTAAAACTAGAATACTGAAGAGTACATCTGAGCGCACTCTTATATTCATGTTAGTTCATGGTTATTGTTCTGTTTACCACTGGCAATGTCCATCTCCGGCGAGAGTAAATAAAAACGCAGCATTTCATCGATTTTCACGTGTAGGTGCCTATAAATTTCTTCTGTTCTTTCTCCTTCTTCTTGTTTTTCTTCAATTTAATTACGCATTAATAATAATTTAGAATAAAAAATCAGCGGAGAAATACTTTTGTCTATAAAGCTTTTCTTACTTTTGAAAGTTTAAGAAAACTTTTTAATTCTCGGCTTAGTCGTTGTCAAGCCCTTTTCCAGGATGAAGGACTGTCGATCGTGAAAGATGCGTTTTTTCGGGTTTTGGAACTCTTCCAGTCAATTAAGTTATTATGTAGATATCAATATGTAATTTACTATTTCAAATACAATGTTGTAAATAAGCAGCCCGTCTAAAGCTTTGTTATATTTCTAGTCGTAACATCTACCTGACCTTTGACTATTTACTTAACAAATGAAACTGAGTCTTGTGCCCAAAGGCGATGGCAGATATCGCTTCGTGACGTCATTCTGTGACGTCATAGGCCGCTGCGTAGGAGGGGGTAGCGCCCTTAAGAGGTTTGCCTATAAATCCTAATCCTAAACAATAGGATGACGTCGTTGTAGCTCATATTCAATTAATTGGTTCTGAGTTTAGCGTGTGACCTTTATGATACATAGCAGATGTTTTTACATATTTGCCAGTAACCGTCTAAAAGATTATTGATATTTTTCCATTCGGTTTATACGTTGTTTATTTATAAGAATGCTTGGGTAAAATTACAACTTATTCTAATAATTTTTCGTTACCATGACATGCTGGTATAAAGATAATAAAGATGTACTTGATTAGACGTATATAATCAAAGTAAATATGCCTATTAACTTAAAAAAAATGTATATAAGTGTATTCTGTGTATGATATTCTGGAAAAGCTAATCTAAAATTTCGAATTTTAAATAAAAATCGTTGTAAAACAAATGTTTGGTATTTCCAGTACCAAATACCTATTGTTACTAAAGTTTCGGTTTTAGAAGATGGCCTTGTTATTCAATACGCAAAATTCATACTTAATTTCCAAATTCGAAAATATGTCTAAAGTTCGCATGTGTTTGTAGCTCATGTGATCTTTGCCTCTGAACTTCATTGTTTTCAGTATAATCATTATAAGCTAAAATACTAGCACAAGTGAAGAAATGTAAACAAAATTATAATTCTTTTGGTGACATTATTTTCTAATATTGTGCTAATTAACATAGTATGCAATGCAGGTTTCCTTTACGCTTTTCATTCAAATGGGCAACGCTTGGGCAACGTCATGCATTCTTCTGTGATGCAGGTAAAACTAATAGCGAGCGGCAATAGTTTAATTCACATTTATTCTGTATTTAAACATCAACGTGAATATATTTACCTACAAGTTACGACGCCCATGTAACTGCGCAAAATATATAAATGTTTATCTATGTACGTAGGTATATACTCGTTTATAACCGCTCACAATCAGCAGCATACGCATATGTTTTGACATACGAGTCCGATAAACCGATGATGTCGTAAGCTATTGACCCCCTTTAAATATCACCGTGCGGTTGCTAACGTAATTAATATTAAAAATATTGCATACGACTCATTTACCGCGTAGTATTTTATTTGTGGCTGTGACTCTTGTGTTGTGTTGCTCATGATAACATTGGATTTCGTCATGTGTGTCACTTACCCGACGGCTATTTTTCTAAGTCCGTCAATGTAAGAACCTCCGAGCAAGCTTTGACTGATAAAGAGATCGTTATCATAAGAGAAACATTGTTTTATTTACCCTATGATCTAATCGTTGATCATCGTCACTGTCAAATTTCTGGCAACATACTCATGTTGCTTGCTAACTTGCTATCATCATCATCATCATAGCGGCCCGTCATTTGTCCAGCTTTGGCCTCCTCTCTTCCTCTCTACTTCCGGCGATCTTGCACCCTCTCCATCAAATCACGGCCTCCATATCTTCGGATATCATCAACCTAACCTAACATAACTATTGTTAGGCTAACTTGCTATAGTGATTCCCAAAGTAGTTATAGGACTGTGAAATGCAGACGCGACGATCTGGTCCATGTTCGACCTGAGCATCCAGAGTTACAAGTCGTGGTCGCAGCTACGGCAGCTCAGGCATCTCTCTCGACACCCTTTTGTGTTCTTTTTTGTTTCCATTTTACAACAGGGAAGCACTGTGCTTTCATCACATCCGATCCGTCTGATGAAAGCAAAGTGAAAAAGCAAAAGAAAGCCACACTAGCCTATATTTCTGTTGCCAAGTCCTGAATTTAGGGCTCCAGTTTTAAAGGTACGTGTTCCAGCAATTTGACTTGGTATATTATTATGTTTCTAACAGCGTCAACAGACAATCAATAGACTGCTTACTAAGTTTGTTTGCTGTCTCCGAAAATGAAGATTGTCAGAAAAGCGACTTTAACCACGTTACATCAACGCAACACTGGGTGGTGCTTAGATAAATCGTTTCGTAGGTACGTAAGTACTGATAACGAATTTTTAAAGACTGACAAATTAAAGATAATGGTTTCGTTTGTAAATATTTTTATTTCTGATATGATTTTAGATAAGTGTTGATTTGGTAACCGAATACATATTATTATAATCTTGTCTGATATTTAGATTGATCGATGATTTTATAACTCTTACTTTAGGTAAGTACTTCAATTGTATTAACATTAGCGTCATGGTATAATTAATCATTGTAAGGCTTGGTGAACTTCAAATAATCCAAATCATTATTATTGATATAATGTGCAAAGTTCGTTAGCAAATAATTTACCATGTGACTATGACTGTCTGCGATTTTATCAAAATGGTTCGATTCGACAATATCGTATTATCATAATTTTATTAATAAACAAATTCTAACCACCTCTAGTCTTGTGGTCAGCCCGCTGATCTCAGACACAGAGATCCCAGATTCGTTTCCTAGTGGAGGTAACATGTAGGTACTCAGTAAGTCTGTTACCACCACATTTATGACTGTTGTTGTAACAAGAATGTTAGTAGGATTGTAGTGTTCCGACAGTAAGTGTTAAAAGGCAGATTTCCTTTGTAGATAAGGTAAGATTATGGGTGAAGAGTTATCATGATTAAGATTTTTACAGACTAGCTGCATAGCGATGTTGATGAATCAATGAATAAGGTCGTCTCTAGTACTAAATAGTACCAATGATTTTTCGCCTTTAAATTACTTGCGAATTTACTTTTACCTCATTTTATAATTTTAAATTGTGTTGTCGATTCATTGTGGTAAAAGTAACGCTTGCAAAATTGTAAAATAATGCATATCTTTTTTTCTTTCTTAAATTAATGTTCTGCTCTAAAATTCTTAATAGCTCCTAAATTGTTGACCACGTTCAAATACATGACGCCACCCGATGGGCGAGTCGACTCCATTAAAAACTCATTGGGTACATGTTTCGCTCGTTTGTTCCATTATACGTTACATTATGTACCACTTATATATACTTTCTTTTCATATTAAATTGTAAACCACAAGAAATTAATTTAAAATCGCATGACCGTCATCCTTCATTAAAAAATAGTAAATACATAAATACATAGCTATTAAATTGACATGACGATATTGGCCTATGTAAATTATGTTATGTTTTTAAAATTGATAATTTCATTTAATATTATAGATATGTATTTATGAAATGATGAAATTGTTTAAATACTAATTTTTTGGTAACATTAGGTACACACCTGACTTTGAACTTTATGCCTTCGTTATATGGTTGAAAATATATTGAAGAAAATTGTCAGTTTTGGATAGGTTGATCTGCAGGCGCCTGTACCTAGTGGGCTAGAAACCTATTTTTTTCATTTCAAAAAAGTGCATTACATTTTTTAACGATTGAGAGATGTGAGAAGATTAATTTGAAAGGCCTTTGCCAAGTTCAAAAATATCGATATACATTTTTTACCTCTATCCAAATTAGCAGATATAAAATTAGTAAGTTGATTAACATTATCACATTATGTGTAGGAGGAAGTTATGGTTCACTTATAAGATAATTGTGCATCAATGTAATTATTTTATTATTTTCTTAATTTAAAATGTGATTGTAGCTGGTTGTCCTCAAATAAATGAAGATTTCGCGACAAACTTACATGTAGCACGAACTGCACGAACCCCTTGTCAAATTGCGACTTAGACAAATTATGTAAGGCGGCGGTTCGTGCAATAGAAACTAGTACCTTATCATCCTTTTTTAGTGTTATACTTTAAACGTAATCTGTCAAGAAAGTATAGTTAAAAAGTAAACGTTAAACAAAAGGATTTTACTATATAAAAGCATTGAAAATTACCCATTGTACACATGCTAATTGTTATGTGACGGCCTCATCACCGCAGTCCTAATCGCAGTAGATTCCCTCGGGTCAGCGCTGGTGGCTACCACGGATTCGCGGCTCGTTGTCCGTCGTCTACGGGTAACACGCAGGCTCTGTCCCCCAAATGTGTAAACCGTTCTGCGGTACCGTATCTTTTAAAAAGACTTCTAGTGTCGTTCAATTCAAAATGCTGTCCTGCTAGGCATATTTCCTCTGAAGCACATTCAGAAAACTACATTAATGCTTTGAGGAAATTTTCTGTTAGGTCCTTACCTATGAAATTGACGTTTTGTATAAAGACTTTTTATAAAATTATACTTTACATACTAACATTTTTAAAATTTTCATAGCATCTATTTATGTTAACACTATAAAAATTGTAGAGTAGTGTGTTTGTTTCACTAGCTAAATATATATGACATTAAGAAGAAAAAAAATCAAGTCCCTTCAAAGCTACAATGAAACAAAAGGTTAATTCTGCGAACAAAAAAAGAAGTCAATTTAAAAAAAATATTGGGCGATAAAGACACAAAATTAATAGTGATTGTTATTATTACTGAAGCCTAAGTAACGTATTCCTAACTAAAGGTGTATAATAAATAATATTAACAACCGGTATTGACTTTTAGAATTAATACACCTATTAATAAGTATGAATAAAACGTCAATTTCTTGGTAAGGACCCAATAATTGACATTTTTTAAAGGTTTGATGACAATGTAGTTAATCTAATAATTTATTATGAATCCTTTATACAAAAACATTATTGCACCTTACTCGGGGCTGTTCGGTACCTGACTATCAGAGCCACCGTGCTTGTTAAAAACGATATTCTTAAATTAATAAGTATTTAAATTGATAGGTTCAACCGGCTCAGGTTCTGCCCCATCCACATTTATAGCGGTACCATCGTTTCAGCCAGCCAGCGAGGGCCAACGTGTCCTGTTACGCTACAAAATAAGGATAATGCAGAAGGTAGGCTTCAATCATACCGCGCTCGATCAACGCACACGCACACCTCTCACGGACACACTACAGAATCTCGGAACAGCTCAGAGCAGTCCAAGCGCATCTGTTGCGAGATTTTATGTATGCGCTGCTTAAGCGCGTTTGTATGAAACAGTATTCTTGTTTTGTAGTCACGCTGAGCACCCGTCACTCCGCTCCAAAATAAACCTGCCGTTGATTACGAGTTAACCCGCCTAATGAGCTCATGCACCCAATTAATGTCCTATTGATTCCACTCGTGTCGCCAACTGCCAGGACACCGCTCTGCCAAAGCTTACGGACGATTATACTCAACGTTCATTAGTCATTCGTTATGACGTCACACTTATCTGTATTTAAAGAACCTGTTATGATGATGTCGACGTGAGAAGGCAAATAAGAGCCATTATAAATCCATGATCGTACACGAAGACCAATTTTAAACATGGCACATCGCATGTCGCAACCAAATTGCTGAAACCTTTCTGGTTCTTATGAAAGTTTGAAGAGTTTAACTGTTTTTATCACGGAAGCTCAGCAACATTGGAGGCGAAAGACACGAAATGCCAAATACCACTCATAGGTCAAACTCAAAAGGAAGTAAGTAAATTAAGTATTAAAGGGTAAAAGGGCTCACCGTACAATTAATAGTACCGTTGGTCGTTTTCTTTTGTGTAAAAACCTATCATAATATAACATTGCTTCTCTTAGCGAATTATATAAATAATTTCTAAACACCTATAATTGTTGCTAGCTATTAAATAAGATAATGTGACTGTAGGGAATTTATTAGAAAACATATGTTATGCTTACTTCCATCAAATATAAGTTGCATCCATATTAAACCAAATATTACCGATTCCCCTGGAAGTGTAGCTTAAATGTTTTCGTAAGCGGGAATTTATAATAACTCCTTGGCTGTGTAATGTAAAAGTAAACAGACTCGCAATTTCTGAAGCTTAGACGAGATCTAATCAAAAAAATCTTATGCGACTCATCAGGTATCTTCCGTCGAAGCTCCGCTCTTCTCCCAAAAACAACAAAGTTCATTTGCAAAGAGCAATCTACTCTTATAGCCTTAGTTCTGTAGTCCCTTCGTAATCGGAAGTATACATTACGGCTTTATACTTATGACTGGATTTTGTACAGCTTCTGTTAAAAGTTAAACCACTTGAATTAAAGGTATAACACGATCTTTTACTTATTAATAAAATTAAAATAAAACAGTGTCAAGTTATACCGTAGCTTGTGAAAGTAATTTAGCGGTTGAAGAAGAACGAATTTTTAATTTGGTTTACAAAGTCTGATCGCTTTTCATACCTACTTCTAATTTAGGTCAACACAGTATAGTACAGTACCTAATACCTATGGACTACAAATAAGTAGGATACTAGTACAAACATACACTAGCTGAAACAAAAGTTCCTGGTTGATTGAATCAGCTCTGTAAATGCTGACTCACCATATAAATTGTATATTAACATTATTAGTTATTTTATGTACCTACTACGAGTAATACAATAGTTCACGTTTTTTCGTTACCTATGTCATTTCTACTTTTTTGTTAAACGTTCTTGCTTTGAAAGTCGCTATTTCGTGACTGACAGACATGTCTTAGGTTTTAGAGCTGTGCGAGTTAGAATGGCTCGAAATGTCAGGGTCGAAGGTATCAGAATGTCGTACAAATACGTTAGATTCGTTTGTGATCTGATGAGTCACGGGTGTAGGCTAAAGATAATGATATTTAATGGATTATCACTAGGTTAGTGGCATGTTTTGCTAACATTAACATCAACAATAGGCACCATTGAACAATGTACACCGGGTAATTCTTTAAGTAGTATACCTACTCTCATTATTGGTATGCATTAGCCCAAATGCACTACCTTCGCAGGTAATTTACGTGTACTTTAGACTTGTAGCATTCGCTGTAGACTGTTGCACGTAAACTATTGTTGCATTCTCCTTAGTTCATATTGATATTTCGATAGTATTTTTGTGTATTTTTGTGTTCATTACAGGCAGATATATTTTGTCTTGAATCATGTTAGGCACCCAAGTTTTACAAGGCATCTTCCGTATCAGATCAGATACGAGGCACTAAGCCAATTGCAAGTGGGATCTCTCGCAGCCACCGATGTGCATCTGGCTGGGCTTACGAGTGCTATGCGTGTCCAGGCCACGCTTTCTAGGCCCGCTCGCGTGTCCACCAGCCACCGCCAGGCACGCCATCCTCCAATTTGTGCTAACGTCGGCTCGCGTGAGGCGCTGCTCGGCTGCCTCTAACGTCCCTCGGACACGACACCGGCCTCTCCCCGCCAGCCGTGCCGCCATGCTAGATGGCGAACGGAAATAGTGTTCGTCGTCCGAAACAATGGCATTAGTAACGTTTGTTTAATGGTACACTAATGGAGATTTTGTTGTTTACGAGCAGCGTTTAAGGCGTTTTATACTGTATTGTCTAATGAAGGACATTTGCTTTCTTTGTAGAGAACAGGAACTTTTTCTTTATTTATAAGTATCTGTTCTACGCTAGTTCGTATAAGTTCGGACTTGAGTGGCTCTTGCCTTCTACAAATTTTGTGTTAACTATATCTGCAAGTTCTAGATATGAAGTCCCGTGCTTTAATGTTTGCTAAAGTTAAAACGAGCTCTACCCATTGAAATGAAACATTTAAAACTGATGTGTACCTACGTTTCTATTTTTTTGTGACGACGTAGTCAACATTCGCCGATCTCGTAACATTGGCAGTCCTCTTATACCAAACAAACGTTTTATAATGCTCTGTTTCGAGACGTTAAAGACGGGTAAATTTGATAGGATGACTAAGTGGACACTACTTACTTACTATCCTGGCGCTGTAGCTTTGGCTTCTGATACAAGCGGTGCCGCTGGTCCCGCTGATCCCCCTGAACTGATTTCTGCCAGTTGTGTAAATGACCAAGTGGATGGCTAACTCAAATCTATTTAAGCTGCTAAGTAGTAGTATGCAGTGAATCTATCCAATAACATTACAGAGCATAAGTTATAGCCATGCGGCCATGGTTTACAAGCGTCAATAAGCAGCGGTAATTATCAAATCATCGTTATCGTACACTGATTGCATACATTAGCATATTCTGAATTCGTCTTGGCTTATCTGTACCGTGGAATAATAGGAGCAGTTCTTTATATTTAGCGTGGTGAAGGATAGAAATGTGACAATGCCGTGCGGCACGCGAGCCTCGGAAGCCGGTCGCGTGAGCGGGGCGGGCGGCACGCGACGCACGCGACCTGCTGTTTCTAAGTGATGAGCTTTACGCCAACACGGAATTCCAGTATTAAACTAAGTCAGGCTATTAATGTAGGGAGCTTGTAGGGAGCCCGGAAGGTGCGATAGAATGCTACCAGAACTTACACGATTCAATGGAACGCGGTTTGTTTTTTTTTTTCGATATTAAAATATCGGGGGCATACGAGCAGGCGGGTCACCTGATGGAAAGTAATCGCCGCCGCCCTTGGACACCCGCAAAACCAAAGTAATAGCAAATGCGTTGCCGGCCTTGAGGAAAGAGTAGGAATTGGGAGGGGGGATGGGTGAGAGATGGGCCTCCGGTACTTTCACGCACCAGACGAAACACAACAGCAACGAATGCCATTGTTTCAAGCCGATATTTTGTGAGAGGGTGGTATTACGCCGGGCGAGCCGGCCCATTTCGTGCTGCAACGCAGCGTGACTCTACCACTCAAACAGTGTCACTCATTTAGCACCACCCAGGGGTCACGTGTATTTATTTATTTATTTATTTATTGGCACGACAACAGAATGAAAACCACATTTCACACATAAACACAATTTAAAAAAATACAGTAAAATTTGCACTCCAATTGTAGTCGGGCACAGCGCTTGCTTATTCTATCATGCATACATTTATACATTAAGTAGTGTAGGGTCTCAAGGGTAAACCTACGGACGCGAGTAACTTTAACCCCCAAAATTAGTAAACAATATTCTTTGGTGAAGAGCTCGATAGCGCAGTGGTTATCGCGCTCGGTTGGAGTGCTGAGGTTAAGCTCTCGCAAAGGCCGGTCATCGGAGGGGTGACCAAAAATTTATCATCTCGAGATCCTGTGCTTTGGTGGGCACGTAAAGCCGTTTGGCCCGCTGGATTAGCAATCGTTAATAACTACCAAACTACCAATCTGCATTGGGCCCACATGGTGGTTTATGGCCCGTTCTCCCTATCCATTCCATCTATAGGGAAGGATTGTGCCCCAAAGTCGGGGACATAAAATGAGCTGATGATTATGATGATGATTCCTTGGTGAAATTTTTTACGAGTAAACGGGAAAACGGCTGGCTTATGTTGGACTCCCCTCTCCTACAGATGTTCTGGAGTGTTCTACTCACTAAAACACTGGGTTACCATCGCCGTATCCTGGGCTTAGGGTTGAAGCACACGCCGGCCGGCCGCTGCCGTATTTAAATCAACTCTTATTATTGTTTAAACAACAATAATTTTCTAAAAATTCATAATAATTTTCTGTATACTAATGTAATTGTAAGTTCAAACCAAACGTTTTACTATAATTTAACGATTTATACGTAAAATTACTTCACGTTTATTCAAAAAATAAAACAGAAACTGTTACATACCAGTAAATTCCCGTTAGAGCCATTTACACTAAGTTTGATGCGACCACCCAAGTGTTTAAAACCTTTATTGTTTATTTATGTATCTCTTTCATTTTTTAACACCTTTTTCTATGACGTCATTCATTATTTTCAATAGATACTAAGTCTACTCTATTGCTTTTTGTTCTTTTCTTTTGTGTTTAAGAAGCTTAACTATTTTATCTCATATCTCGTCAAAAACCTTTTACTATACAAATATACGAGTAAAACCAATGATAAAGAAGGTGTGTGTATTTAAGGTAAATTACTTGCAACAGCACTTTTTGCGTATTTTACAATATCTGTATTATTAAAAATCTTATCATTTGTTACACCCTTTTCAAGAAAACAGCAATTTAAGGATTGTATTAACAAGTCACTCCTTTTTTGTTCCAGGTAACCCGGAGGAAGTTCTTTGTTCAAGTACTTTTATTCAGCTGGTATTATTTCGCACTATTTTTTTTAAATTATTTATGATCTTGCCTTTCTCAGTCCCCCTCGGTTCTGTTCGGTTTATTTTTACATCCAGTTCCATTCGAGATTTCTATTTTGGCTCTGGATCTCGCGGCTCGGCAGATGCGTGGTAAATTACATGCTTTTTTTTAAATTTAATGTTGCTGGAATTATTTCAATTAGCCATTTAGATGTTGATGTCTCAAATATATAATTATCAAATTTGAATACTAATACTATTCAAACGAACGCCCGGAAGAACAATAGGCTGTTGCTATATATGGCGGCTAATGGCCCGGTAACTATTATCTGCGCCGTAAGCCGTGGAAATCGACAAAAAACCACCATTTGGTACGTGGAGGCATTACGAGCGGTCACGTCACGTACCAACTCCCATTTTCACGTTTCTTTTCGCTTCGCCGAGCAGAGATGTTTGCGGTGTCCAAAACTGGTCCCCCGAAGGTCGTCCGCTCACACGCTCACAATTTAGGTTCGTGTGTTGAATACATCTACCCACCTTAACTAAACTCAGCCGTTGTAAAAACACGTCTTATATATTGCGAAATAGATACGGTTTCGGTAACAGCTTGCGCTATGAATTTTAATGTACACTACTGGAAGTAAACAACGACACCAAATATATAAGAACCAGTTTAGTGTTTAATTCGATATTTCTATTTTGAAACTGGTTAGAATCTAAATCAGGCGCCAAGGTTTTCAACGTTTACGTTACTGGTGGATGTGCGCGGTTCTTTGAGTCGGAGACCGGTGCTCACACAAAAACTGGTCTATGAAATCACCAAGTGTAATGTATAATTGTGGGAATCTTCGCACGGTGCTTCAGGGAACTCGGTGTGCTAACTGGCGCCCCTCCCTCTAGCTTATTATCACTTTCAGATTCCCATGCTATTAGACTTGATGTTGGGTTATTAGAGCTTGTAATGCTACATTCTACTTTTTACATGAAAAACTTGCACGAGATCGACCGTAAACAGTTCACTCATAATATCAACTTGAATGTATTAAATGAATCACAAAACAAGATGGGTTTTGAGCGGAACGTGTTAGTCAACCTTTCTAAAATGGAAGTTGTATTTTGTCGTGTCTTTTTAATATTTGTTTATTTATTCTAAATGCTAGTGTTGTTCCTGTTTCTGCAAATTAATTAAGTAAGTAAATAAATAATGTATCTTGCATTACTTGGCATTTAATGGTGTACTAACTACTGTACGTACAGTGAAATAAAATCACTACTTAAACAAACGATTGTTCGAAATCAAGTCTTCTTCATTTATACATTTACAGCTAACTTTGGATTGAGGAAACCTAACCTCGACTAATTAGTCTAATTTCGACACGATTGTTTCAAAATGATGACGTAAAGTTGCTGTGAACGAGATAGCTATAATTAAACCGCTATTGTGAGTGGAATAAAAAATTCACTTAGGTCGTTTCGGCGGTAATTGGTGTAAGATTTTCCAGTCGGCTTGGCCGTCACAATGGCTCGGGAACTGTTTAACATTTAGACCGAACTGCGCGCACGCAACGCTCGGTGCCGCGCCGGCGCGCGCCGCTACGTGAGAAAATCTTCTTGTCCGCGGCGATTGACTTGATGCAATCTAATACGTACTAACTTGTTCTGCTGCAACTGTTATCAGGAGTATATTCTACGATTTGTAGAGATTGCTTTCAAAATTAACACAAATTCAAGGCTTTGGTCATTGATCATACTTGGAGGTAGCTATATTCAATCCGATTCTTTCCTAATGTCATTTGTTAATAGGTAGGTAGGTAGATACCTATTTCCAATAATGACGTGCCTGTGCCTGCTGACGCAATGTGTTTTTAAATTAATAATTCAAGAGAGTTACTGTTACCTACTGACACGACCAGTCATATTTTAAGTTTACGTCACTTTTGTATACTGTGCTTTTGGATTAGGTATTCAATATTTTAATATAAAGTAACACGTTGATTCATCAAACAGATTAACGAAATCTGCAGAAGCTCCGATTGGATACTATGTGCTATGGTTTTATAGCGCTAGTGTAATCTGTAGGTACCTACTCAGGAGTTCGGGATTTATAGCCTTCACAAACAACACTATAGGAATAAGAACTGTAGGTAGGAGGCAGGTGACATTGATCTTTATGTCGCGCCGCGGTCGCTTTGACCAATCTTGCCTTGCCACTAATTGTTTGTGCAAATTATTGTCGGCAGAAGCAGTTCGACGATGCTTTATTTAAGCCAGATGTCCCGCAAGCCGACGATAGCCCGCGTCTCGTAATCACTTATATTTAGAATACAAAGCAATGAATGAAAGTTTGCAGAGCGATTATTTGAAATAAAACTAGAGAGGGGTTTGGTCGCGGCGCGGCGGCTAAGATGGCGGCGGGCGGTGTGACGTCACCGTGCGTTTCCTTTCGCGTCGCCTTCACCTTGACATTTGAATTTGATTGTTGAACGTGTCGCGCGCCGCGCCGTGCGGCCCATCCGCGACGCGCGTTGCATAATTACATCTATTCGCGGACAATTTTATGGCACACTTTATTAGATAGTTTATAACACGGAGCGATAAAAGCACACTAAATTATAATGTGTGTAAAACTGTACACGTCCGTCACCTGACGACTCTATGTAGCTGGCAAATTTATGATACTGTTTTTATTGTGGCAATATTTCAGCGAGAAACATTTCAACGAAACGGATACCGAAAGTAGTTTATTGTTGTTAAAGAAAATTTAAACGCAATAACTGAAGTGATGACCTCACTATCTCGCGTGAACCTAACTTAAAAATACGTAACATCGAATAAACTGATGTTCGATAAATGATGGCACGTCGTGGTCATATGCCGAGCCATCGACGCGGCGCGCGTAAACAACTGCGCCAGAGCGGGACACGCCGCCATTCTTATTGGGGACCGTGATTATAATTAATTGTCAGTTGTTACCCGAACAAAGCCACGATAGTTACTTACAATTTAGTTCTTCTAGAACAATTATATAAGGACAGATATTATATTCTTGAGAACAATATAAACATGTGAGGTTACTGAATCCGAGTAAGAGTATTAATCTCAATACATTTTGAACGTATTACTTAGGATAATTGAAGGAAAAATAATTAAAGATAAACTGAGAGACATTGATAGATTGAGAGATTACATAGTGGCATTGTGTTAATTGTCGGCCACTGAAATAAGTACAAGTTACAGTTCTCAATAGCGGTTGCTGACTACTGTTTCGACAAATAAGGATCTTGATAAATTTAATTTCGAAATGCGTCAGATGTATCCCAAAAGGGTTAACAAAACCGAGTCTTACCTTTATTTATTGTACCTTGACGGCATTTACGAATTACACTCATAATAGCAGAAACCTGAACGCGTATTCATTCGATTACTTTTAAGAAAACACAAATTAGTATGTCATTGAAGCACAGCGCCTGGCGAGATACAAGAAGAGCTAAAATTTTCGTTTTCGTTAACGTTAAGGTTTGGCGAGAAAACTCTCACTTGGCACCCTGCAGTGTATACCTGCTCAAATGTTATTTCATTCTTGCTTCGGACTTCATATTAGCACAACTTATCACGCTCTTTTTTTCATTCTTCTCAATTCTTCATCAACAATGACAATGATACAATCAATATTGAAAGACATGACTGTTGCATGAATAAATAAAAATAATGTGATAATATTCCCGATCGATGATGATATTTATAATATCAAATATAAGCCCAAATATTCAGGTAATGTGGCATTAGAAACCAATTTAATGCCACATTACGTGAATATTTGGGCTAAGTAAGCCATTACTTCGTATATTATTATTCCTTTTATGATGTATGTAAATGTAATTGTAGTTGTTGGTCAACCTTATTGAAAATCGGCAACATTTTCGTTACTCGCCTTCTGTTTGTCTAATATAACTCAAATGGTATATCATCATATTTCCTAAAAGGCCTTACACAGTTAAGCCTAAAAGATATCTCTCATGTAGGTAGTTATCTAAGATATTTGCTTTACAGCGACTCTGTGTGCAGTGTTGTAACTGTACAAATTGTATTAATAAATATGAGAGGTGTCCCACTGATAGCGATAAAATGGCCTGATGTTATACGTTTGATAGCGCGCAGAGCAGACGCACTCGCGTGTTGCTCGACAAATAACTGATATGGCGTCGGTACCGGCGATATACATTTGCGTATCTCGATGTACCGGGATTTGTTTCGATGCGGTCGGTATTGGCAGCATTATTATTTATATAACATTATACTTGTAGATATAGGTATCAGCTTAGTAAATATTCAATTTAAAAGAAGTTCAAGGCACACGTAATGGCATATGCGGATTATGATTTTGGAGATCACTAATTCACAAGTTTCACAAGAGTTGTTATCGTAGTTCTGGTATTTAAAAAAATGTCCACTTATATCATACATTTTAACACAATTATAGTGTAGGACAAATTAATACCAATTAAGTTACTAACTAATTAATGAGCGCAGCCTTGAGTAAGATATATCCATAAAACGCTGAAGGGTCACTTGTTTTTGTTACAGATATAAATTATTTCAATGTACTTAACCAAGTGATAACCTATTTTAGAAGCATCGACTCTTTGCTCATGTTTATAAACGACCTAAGAAGGAATGGCGTAATGATTAGACCACGTATAGACAGCCATTGCAGGGTTTAGCAGAATTTGGCGAATAATACTTTAGAGGCATTTAGAGGCTTTTGCGCCGCTTTTCGGGTTTTTCCTGGTCCTCTCCCCGTTCTTGATTACCCCCGAAAGTTATCACAAAACGTAATATATATCCTGATTCCTTCCGAATATATATATCTATACTAATCTTCATCTTCTTCTTCTCTTTATAAAGAGGAAACCTTTGTATTTTTGTATGTATGTATGTTTGCAACGAATAAACTCAAAAACTACTGGACCGATTTCAAAAAGTATAATATTTTCATATTCATATTTTTTAATTGAAAAATAAGACAGCAGTGGCCTGCGGAATATCAATACAAACATTTTGATGTCGGATCATTGTTTCATTTGTGCTATATTTACAAAATTTCTGAAGAAATAAGTTTTTAGATATCATTAATTTTACGTATTGTTTATGCAGTTTCTGGATATTTGTTTCAAATTCCAAGACAACCATGGCCTTGTGAAAGGATCAAGCTAACCTACACTAGTCCTTTTAATGTATATGACCTATTCAGCGCCTAGCACCAGTGACTTAAAAACATGTAAATTTTGGAAATTCCGCGCGGCACCCCCTTAAAAAGAAAATAATTTAAAAAATACTAAAAACGACAATTTAATTTTCCAATACCAAATAATTTGTTTGTTTTGTTGTCATGGAAACCATTGATATATGTATACCTAATAACTGAATGATGGAACTGTCAAAGCGGTACGAAGTCCGCCGAGTCTGCTAGTTATTATATAAAAATAAAGATATGTTACAATTTTGAATAAGCCTACTAGCGACACAGTCCAGTCCAGTCGTCTGAGAACATGCCTATAATCAGCCAATATTTATTTAGTGGTACCGGTGCGATTCGCCAGCGGTGTAGATTTCACACTACCTTATCCGTCGTGAGCCGCGTAAACATCCGGCTGCGAAGTTGTACAATCATTAATTGTAATTGTACATTTTGTTTACTCCAACTGCGATACTGGAGCAGTCTTATCAATATATTTGTTAATAACAAAATTGCGTTACGTATATAAATATTTATGTTTCAGGGATTCAGTATAAGGACTGTCCCAATTTCTTCCCAATAAAATATAACACAAGGTTAATCTGTCTCTCAATGTTCTTGTAAGGGAATTCCAGCAAGTTCCCCGAACCACAAGCTTACTTAGCAGAAATGATCGATGGTTGATAAGGCAGGTAGAGGCCCCATGGTGTGAATGGATCTTCGTGCCAGATAAGACCGATGCGGAGTTCCTGCTCCAAGTCTAAATTATGACAGATGTGATCCATCATTTTACAATTATCTTGTTTTGCCAGAATTTGTAACGAACTTGTTACAGCCAGTTTTTATTGTTGATCAACAAGAAGACTGTCTATTAACGATCATACAAGATACACGTCCAAATATTGACGACGGCATAAAAGTAACAGATGAATTCAGTATGCAGACTAACTCAAATAAGTGCGATATCACAGTGGAAAGTTTCCTGGCGGCGGAGTGATAGCTTATCAGGCAGCCACGCGGAGTGGTCGTGGCTAATGTAGGCCCAGGTCGGCGGCGTGACGAGAATCAACGCGCACCTCGCGCGGCACTATCAGCACTCGAACTGCGCCGCTTGACGTCAGTGCTGGCTGATAGTGTGCAACGATTAATGATAAACACGAAGTCAATTTGATCACATCAAAAAAACAATGTCGAAATGTCTCGTAAATCCGTAAACAAAAATTTAAAATCCGAACGAAATTTTACATTTTGTTTGGCAATTGAGAAATTTTAGTAACTGCCTGCTTTTGAAGGAAGGAAGGATTAGTGAAATTATCAGTCATTAATAGAAATAAATTAATGAAAATAGTTTATTTAGAATGCACAGGTACACAAACAGAATTCTTTTTAAATGAAGACTACAAAAAGTTTGTCCTAAAACGATTTAACTCAGCATTTGTTGCAGTAATTATATCACTGTAAAATTAGTTGTTGAGCAAAATTCCAGTACTCTCATCAATTATTCCACTCCTACAAGAGTGTACAAAATTACGGGAAATCCAAAATGACTCTTCTTTTCTATACAATGCTCGCCTTTCGAGGTGCCTTCATACGAGCCTCTGACATGACTAGGTTTTACGACTGTAACCTTCCGATCCGATAGCAAGCCCGACCAACGGCTTGATGACATGCCTTTCTATATAAGTACAGTGAGTAAGAGAACTCCTTTACTCGTCCAAATAAGAAACACGCCCAATATTGCGAAACTTATGCAATTGTTGGAAATAGAGCATGATCTGTGCAATACCCCAAAAAGGCTCTAAAATATTCGATACCAGGAAACCCAACAGCAATATACCAACAGATGTAGCTTTTGTTTGTAATCTGACGATGACGAATTATATTTATCTGACGATGACGAATTATATTTATTTCAGAGAACAGACAAGTTTTAAGTTGGCTAAGTTGTGAAAAGAAAACAATGTCCATAAGGCATCACTTCGGTATGCAGTTTGGTTTTCCTCGTGGATACGATTATTCATACAAGCAATTTGCATGTCTGGGTATTTTATAACTATGCTTAGTTGATTATTATAAAATTAAACATTGTCGTTTAAACCACTTACATTGCAATCTTGAAAATGTTTATGTTAAAGTCGCTGTTTTATAGCTAAGTTAGCGCCATTTTAGTGCATCGTACGCTTTTATTAATTGATTCATAATTGAACAATTCTACCTAAATCGTATAATTACAATGTAATATATTAAACGATATTAGCTCTAGCAGTTCCGTTGTAACTTCGTCGGCTAAACACAGGTATCCCGTAACCCCAAGGGATTTAAAAATCCTGTCTTACCGGATGTATGCACGTGCACATGGGCTTATAGCCCACCTGCCAAATATCAAGTTTGTAGCCTTCAGTCGGTTATTTTGTTTTTAGTTTACTTTTAATTTGTGCACCTCTGTGTGTATATCATGTAGAATCCTTTATTATTTCTTTAGCAGTAGAAAGAGTATTAAGAGTAAATGAAGGAATGCCTCCAATTTGGTTTCAAAAATTCTTAAAGATCCGGTTACCTGATACGTGTTACTGGAACCCTTGGAGCATCGTTGTTGTCGGTTGCATCATTGAATCAACTGTTCGAATATAAACAACGATATCGCGACATGTGGGTTGAGCCACATGTTACTGTTCTGGGAAAAGGCACGTCGAGGTATCATCGCCTGATGTCGGTAACACACAATTTTAAACCCTACTGCCGTCAAACAGAGACCATAGGTGTGTCGGTTTTTCCTTAGCAAGTTCATGTTACGATGCGCGATAACCAAGCCAGCTGGTGTAGCCTGAATGTCTGCGAATGTTGTTCAATGAATATAATATTTTTGTGATGTTCAATTTTTAGTTTAGACCTTCGCACAACAGGTATTGCTGGTTCAATTAGAATTTTATAAAATATCAAATATTTTCTACAAGTTATCCGACACGAGGCAGAACACATTCTTGTAGATTTTTCTGTATTCACGATATCGATCGCGATTTTTTTATAATATTAAAAAAGACTAATGCTTATTATAAAGAATTATTAGTACTACAAAAATCGGCATTGACATTTTATCCAAAGATAGCTTGAAGTGTTCATTTCTAGTGTAGATATATTTGCCTTATCAAAAAACTGCGCACTATATGGAAATGTGTAAACATGGCACTCCTGCGACGAGTGCCTACTCGGGATTACATAACAGCGCGTTACATAACTGTACCCACCACACCCACACACGCTTACTTACTTCACGTTTGTCTCTACGGACGCATCAAGATATGACTGATCACGCTGATTTGATATGGTTGGAGTATGTTTATTTACACACGAACTTACCGCTTACGTGATCACAGGAATATTAAATGATATTCTACCATCAGCAGCGATTAGGTACAGCCTCAATACCTCATTCAAAGTCGGAAATCAAACTTTTACATCGATATTTATTAGTCAAATGGTAGCTATTATCAATACACTAAATTGAGTCACCTCTCAACATAGAAACTTACACTCGTATATACCGCATGTCTAGGGAAAATATGAGCATGACCTCAATGATATAATCCTGAGATGATTGTGCACTACGATGACAATTCTAAATTGAATAATAATGTAAATAATGGTGTTGTGAGTTCGTTATTGTTTGTTTTGTAGCAGCAAGTTCATTGACGTGCGGCGGCCGTGCGGCGGCCGGCGGTGCGGCCGGTGCGCTGCCAAGATTATGTGACGCCGTGACGGCATATGGACGGCACGTAAATAGGAGCCATTAGAGCCGCCAAATGATAGCCATCGGAGTTCCCCGACCATTCCCCGAGTCCGACGTCCGCTTTAAAAATATCTTACAACAACATAACGGGCCCGCCTTTTGTACTATATGCTACTTTCGCTTTGATCAATTCGTCTCCATCCATTCAAGGCCTCCCAACATTTTAATCTAGTCATCGCTGCAACTTATGAGTATTGGGAAAATCACCACGTTTGCCAAATGCGGGTCGGTGGTCACAGACCCGGGCTCTGCCTAAGCATGCAGATAAACTCATGCTTGTCATAAATACTTAGCTGTGTATCGTCAATCATCATATATGTAGACTTATTATGTGCTCACTGTATTAGTACGTGGCAATGAAGTAATGATGAGTTTTTATTGAATTGGTTTATACTTGTAATTGATTGGATATCAATCTTTTATTGGTAAAAAAACCTATAAAATGGTAATAATTGGGCACTTGAGTCGCTATAATATTTATTTAAGTTTCATAAGATACAGAACCGCTAATATAAGAAGCGGCTCTATTAAATATTTCACATAAAATAACGCCTTTTTAATGACAACTTGTATATTTGGTGTTTAAATGATTTGCATATTTGTATTTCAATTTACGTATTTGTCAAGCAGGTTTTTGGCCTCTCATGTTTACTGTTAAAGCATTGAGAGATTTGCCGATAGCCCATTACTCAACCAACACCTCTATTTGGCAGCCGTTCATACTCAAAATCCACTGATATTTCAACTATGAATGTTTAATATTTTTTTTGTTTTTATACGTCACATTTTATTTGTCCCTTTAAAAATATATTATTGATATCGGTATCTAGTGTTTGCCGAGCAAACTTTCCGTTTCCAAAAGGATGTGACTGTTTGCCAACGGACGGACGAACGTTCCTCATCACTTATCAATATTCACATGCGATAGTGGGCTTAAATTTGCCAATGTCATGTTGTGCAAATATAATATATACTGATGTCTGTTGATAATGATAAGCAGGTAACACGTAAACAGATATGCGAAAAAGGACTTTCGTAGTATATGACATTAACAGATAAAATAAAGAAATCACCAACCGAAAACACTAAATTATACAATCTTAAGACAAACCGAGGGAAATCATGCGTGACTTTATGGTATATGGATGACTAGTTGGTTGCAACCAGATTACCTGCCTACATCAACAAACAGTCACCATGAATCATATGTATTTATAATAGCTTTATGAATAATGAGCTGTGCCCACGGCCCCGTTATCACGTTTAATATTACATATATTTTACATTATACATATGTGTGGTATGTGTGGTATATTCATGCACATTTTGGTCTGAATGCTAAATCATTTTGGGAAGAGTGTTTTCGATTTTTGATTCTAGAAAATAAACGTTCCTCTAATTCTAATTAAGCCATTCAAATCTCATTAACCCATAAATGCGTTAGCATAAACGAAATTGTCATAAAATCTTTCAACCCCTGAATCTTTTTTTATTTCCGTGATAAGAAATATCCATAACGTTACTTACAACTTTTATAAGCTTGAACTAGCTATGTTAAGTTTTATTCGATAATCAAAATAATATTTCAGGTTTTTATTGATTTAATAAGTGATTTAGTAGTAATTTAGCAAGGTACGTAACAACCGCCAATCCGCACTGGGCCCGCGTGGTGGTTTATGACTCGTTCTCCCTATCCATCTATAGGGAAGGCTCGTGCCCCAGCAGTGGGTACTTAAAATAAGCTGATGATGATGAATGATTTAGTAAGTATATAAATATAATATGCTCGTATTAAAAATAAATTATATTCATAGTGCATTCATCTTCACTTTCATAGGCAGGCAACCAAGCAACTAAAAAAAATGTTCCTTTGTTATCTGTGCACAATGTGTTTACATAGATACACAAGGCACCTCTATGCAACCTCTATGTCTGTGGGTCCACATATATTTGCTCTGCACTTGAGGATATGAGGCGTCAAATACTTGGAATAAACTCTTTTTTGCAATTTTACTGCGCTAAAGTATCCGCTCTTTACCTCGCATTTAATTGCTACTTACGTACGTAGATGATTTGATCACACCGGACATAAAACAGTATTAAAGCCTCGTGGTTTTGCTCTAAAGTCGTAAAAGTCAGAAAATAATTTTACGAGTATACCTTTTTTATAATTAATTTACACGTCATGTCATGATTCCTCAATAAGGGTTTTGCTTTTCTCGACGAGTTCCTTATACAATGATGGCTTATTTTAAAAATAAAGTAATAAAGAACGCCTCGGTGGCCCAGTGGCAGAGCGCTCGGCCCGTTACCCGAAAGTCCCGGGTTCAATTCCCCGGTCATGCATAGCCCAGGTTTGTGAGCACCGACCCGCATTTGGCAAGCGTGGTGATTAAGCCATTACCCATCAATTGTAGCGATGACTTGATTTCAATGATGGAGGTCTTTGCCCAGCAGTAGGACAGTTATAGGCTGTTAATTTTAACTTACAATTAAAAATACTGCGCAGTAAATGCAACATTTTCCTTTTAGTCACCGTACCCAATCACATTAATTAATCGTGTTCTAAGGAAAAGGCCCCGCTATTTCCCCTTTCGTCCCAACAAAACAGGCAAACCGCAAACTGATCGTTCGTGATCGGAGTATATTACTTGTGATTAACACCACATAATAGGGAGACTGTAAGCTTCATACATACCGCGCTCTAGCAACGCACACATACACCCGTTTGCACTAAACTTATGAATCGCCTAAGTCTTGGCTTAACTATTACCCAGTCAAGTTAACTCGGCACCTGGCTCGAAAACGTCGTTTACACTCAGGTGCCGACTTAACTTGACCGGGTAGTAGTTAGGCAAAGACTTAGGCGATTTATAAGTTTAGTGCAAACGGGTGATAGACCCTCTCAAAAATACGGAATCCCAGAACAGCTCGAAACAGTCCGAGCGCAGCTGTTGCGTGCGAGATTCCATGTCCAAGTCTGTTGCTCTTTTTTTTATATAAAAGAAGGAGGCAAACGAGCAGGCGGTCACCTGATGGAAAGTAATCACCGCCGCCCATGGACATCAAAACCAGAGGAATCGCAGACGCGTTGCCGGCCTTTAAGGAAGGAATAGGCTCGTCTCTTGAAGATCCCAAGGTCGTAACGGTCCGGAAATACCGCCGCCGAGAGCTGGTTCCACAACACTGTAGTTCGAGGCAAAAAAAATTCGTGAAAAACGCACAGTAGTAGACCGCCATCCATCAAGGTGATGTGGCTGGAATGACAGTCGATTACGTATAGTACGGTGAAGGAAAGCAGCGGCAGGGATTAAGCCGAACAATTAATTCCTCAGAACACTCCCCATGATATATGCGGTACAATATACAGAGAGACGCAACGTCTCTCCGCTCTCTGCTCGAGCGCGTTTCTATAAAGCTTATGCTCTGCAGTCTCCTTATTTTGTGTTGATTCACACAGCTCGTGGCTTATGGCCTTCTATGTAGAGTTGAGAATGGAATAGTCATTGCTAAATAAACTTTACTTCTTGTGTACTATGTAAAATCTTGTCGGTCCTGATTTTGAGACATACCAATTTTTTGTGCTTAAGAATTGGGTGATTAATTCAAATTGTTTACTATATAAAAATAAAAAATATGTATATCAAAAACACGAACATTGCTTTATAAATTTAGGTATAATTTAATGTCAGTCACTGAAATCTATCTAATATAATTTTTTCAACACAACAAAATTAAATCCCACGTACATATAACCACAGAATACATAATAGTACAAGTGTATAAACTAATAAATAATAACATATCACCGAACCACTTGAATTTAATATTATCCTTAAAGTAAACTTATCCATCCAAATAAAAAAAAATAGATTTTAAATACTTTTTAGTTAGCGACTGTCAGTAAAAAACTAAAAAATGTTTCAGTTAACGACCAATCGTTGTGGATCTCCTTAGGGGAGGCCTTTGTTCTTTTGGCTGAGATTATGATAATGGTGATGAAGATCGTGCTGTAATTAAAAGAATTTACCTATATTATTTTGTAGTAAAGCCCGTTGACTGACTCGCTTCATCATATTTCTCAAGCACTCAGTAAACTAAGGCTTCAATATTAAAAATGGGTGTATGAGAGACCTCAGTAGTGCGGGTTTGCCAGCATCCCCGGGCTGCGCCTCAACCGGGCCAAGGACCCGGCCCGGTCCCCCGACTATTGATCCCTGACACGGAACGCTGTTGCAGCGCTGAGCAGTAATACCTATATCTTGCTTGAACTTTCCTGTCAAATTAGACGCATTACAGATTCACTAGGTACTCAGTTATTGTGCTGTAGTAGGTACCTACAGTGTAGATATCATGTAGTTTTGTGAATAAACCCGCAGGTGGGTAGATCAGACCATGAAACTGAACAACTTTCCCCAAGAAACAGGTCAAAAAACGAGATATTTTTTCACTTTTCTATACAACGCCTCTATAAACCGAGCATGGTTTGTATGGAAAAGTTAAAAATTATCTCGTCTTTTGACCTATGTTTCTTGGGGAAAGTTGTTCAGTTTCATGGTCTGATCTACCCACCTGCGGGAAAATAACCACTAAAATCTCTCGGTGTATAATCAATCATGAATAAAACAATTTGAAAAAGCGACTAGTACTTCGAGTGTAAAGAAGCGAAAATACTGAAACTTCGAGCAAATAAAAATTAATACTTATTAATGTTAAAATTTGTGACGAAATTGGTGTGTTTACATTACACAATCCCCACACCTTCCCATTGACTATGTCTTCTCGGTCTTCTATAGGGAAAACAGCAGAAAACAAAACGTTCTATATGCCACACGTGTTTATCCCATGACTTATTATTATTGATACAATCAATTTAAAACTTCCTATGCCAATCACCATCTTTCTGCCCCATCATAAGCAAAGAAATTTTTTAGGCTCACCAAAAAGCTTTCAGTTAACAGGTAGCCTTCGGAAATAGGCAACGGTGCCAAGGACTACACCTCGGGAGCACTGTGTGCCCAACTCATTATTCCATGCCAAGGGAACTCCGCTTGCTCCTTGATTTATTTTGGATGCTCAATTAGATCATACTGCCCTTCATCTCCCGATCATCTGAAGAGTCTTTCGGCAAAATCAGATTGTTTGTATGTATGTATGTATGTATGTATGTATGTATCTATGTATGTATGTATGTATGTTTGCAACGAATAAACTCAAAAACTATTAGACCGATTTAAAAAATTCTTTCACCATTAGAATGCTACATTAGCGCTGAGTAACAGGCTATGTTAAATAAACTAGAAAGGACAATTTAATTTTCCAATAGGGTTTCTTGGCGGGAAAGTGAAGAGTCATGTCTGCGGTTTTGTTTTATTTTCTAAAATTTGTGTTATGTCGAATATTAATGTGAAATAATGGTGGATTATTAACCGTTAAGTGTTCGTGAGTGTGCATGAGTGTTGGCAAATGAAACAAAACAGTGAAACGTCACTTTTCAAATTCTCTCAAGAAGTCCGCCCGAGGACTTAGTAAAGCCCCACATCTTTACTGAGATACTCGGGGGGTTGGGGGGTATATCATTTCTCACTTCTCATTTCTATTATCATTCATCATCATCATACAGGAAAGAAATATTGTTTATTTATGTATTACTTGTAATAAAAATTACTTTGACACTGGCTAAATGTGCTAATCGCACGAAGCCATCAACTAAAGAAAAAAAAACCAATACAAAATGATTTGTTTGTTTTGTTGTCATGGAAACCATTGATATATATTTAACTCAATGATGAACTGTCAAAGCGGTACGAAGTCCGCCGGGTCAGCTGGTGTTGTATAAAGACATGACAGGTTCGTAGCGTTATGTCATGCATGATTAATTTAATTGTCATTTACGCAATTAGTGATTACGTACTGAATATAGTAAAAAGGATAAAATTGTTGTTGTTTAATAAATGTTAACTGTATCAGCATTTAGTCCCTATTTGGAAGCAACCAATACTCTTATATTAAAAACACTTCACATGGTTCTACTCGCTGGGTTTTAAAATTTGTTTTTGATCTGACTGACGCGACGGTTCAAACATTTTTTGTAATAATATAAGACTCTTCCTTTCCTTGTGCGCAGCTTCACCTGTTTATCATTAACTAGCTACCTTCCCCGGCTTCGCATGGGTACAATGTTGATACTAAATGCATGTATTTATACATATAATACTTCCTCTTGAATCTCTCTATCTATTAAAAAGACCGCATCAAAATCCGTTGCATAGTTTTAAAGATCTAAGCATACATAGGGATAGATAGCGGGATGCGACTTTGTTTTATACTATGCATTTCCAAGGCGTGAAGAAATACTGCACCCCGTCGGAGGCGAGTAGTGCCGTATTTCATAGCACTAGCGTCCAGTCTCCACCTTCCATTGTGACTGTGTGTGTCCACACATTTTTTGTGTGTGTAATTTACCGAGCTCTTAAAATAAGAAAAATACTGAATGCCATCGGGTACTACTTGGAATTCATAATAAACGTGAAAGCTGCCAGGGTGACTGCGCTGTTGTTGGCGGGGTTAAGGAACGGATCACTTTGCTAACCAGGCCAAGGACTGTGGAGCTTCTGCAGTTGACACTTTGTTAGTAGCTACTCTTATTAAGTTTCCTTTTGAATATTCCTCTACTGAGACTATTTTATTTAATGCAAAGTTATTATCGCACTTCAAGCCTGTTAAATTCTGTGTCACTCATCTAGTTGAAAAATACATGCAAACATCGATTGATATTACTCGTATTATATGTAATTGTCGAACTACTTGTAGAGACGCCGCGAACGATGTCAATTGTAATGAAAATATGTGTACTATTACAAAAGGTACAGCTAGAGTGTTTTAAAAGCCGATGTGGAAGCGCCACGTGCAATCCGTGAAGGCGGCGGACAAAGCCCGGCGCGGCGGCCCGGGAATGAGGCCAAGGATCCTTCGGTGCAACTCGCTCCAGAACGCCGCAACGCCCGGCTCTCCCTTTGTTGTCAATACGTTACTTGTTAAGAATCTCCTGAGGGTCACTTCTGATGGATCCTGCCAGTGTGTGCTCAAACTAAGGATCTAATATGAAAAACACAATTTTACAAGGATATTTATCGCTAAATTTACCAATATCTTGAATTAAGGTCGAGTCAATATACTTTTGGAATAACCCCTAGGTTGTCGAAACGCCATATTATGGTACGTAACAATTCATTTAACCATTGTTATACGTTATGGACAGACGAGTGTTTATCTAATATTATCTTTAGATCACGTGTTTCGACGAGTTAATTTTTCTACGTATTAAACGAATACTATGAGTACGAGTATAAGTCGTTCAAAACGATTAGTGTCTACTCGCTCATTTGTGTATAAATCGGTTGAGTTGGGGATGTTAGGTAGCACCGCGGCCCGCCCGATATTGATCGCCGGCAATGAACTGTCGCCGTTGTTGCACTGCGTTGCCCGTCCGCATACTGTTGCGGCTGCACTCACAATATATCTACGTGTACAAACTCATTAGCCGAGGTCATTCAACTAATCGCCGCCCACGCCATTCAACACAAGTTAATCGTTTTGCATCAGTTTAGATAATTAAAAGGTAGGACATTTGTTTGTAGTAAATTGTAGTTCTAGCATACTTATCCAGATCAAATTCAGCTGTGACGCAACACACACCCAGTCATCAATCAAACTTCATCTCCTTAATTGGAGAAACAGCTCCAAGATTAAAAGACCTCAATTTCATTCAAGATTTGCTCTTTATTGTAAGCGTCATCTTTGTCATAATTAGCAACTTCTGTTCTCGTTCGTGCTCCGGGGATGGCGCAGACTGACTTTTGAGAGGGTGGTTCTACGACCGGATCGATGTGGCGACGCATGCGCCTGAAAACGCTCAATAAAAATGGAGAACACACGTCACCCCGCCTTGCACCGCCGCGCCGGGGTAAACGACTCGCCGACACGTTATCATAGGTCTTGTTAGCTTTTGTTTTAGAGATCGCTCTGCGTGCTTTAGAAATCGGTTAGGAGATTACTGTTGCATTGGGGTTTGTTGCTAAGACATCCGTCATCCGATTCCGGCGTTTGATTTTTTGTGAGAAGATGGTTTTCTTTTTATTATGATACTTTTTATATGATATGTTCTATAACATTGGCATTTTAATTAATCTCTATTTAAGGAAATAGGTTTCTTAATGCTTATATTTATACACTGTTGAGAATTTTACTTTAATCTCTACGTTTTCGAAAAATTGTTCTCGGTTTATCTTTCAAGAACTCCGTTTCTTATATAACTATTCTTGTCCGCTTTTACTGTAATACAGTTATATATTTATTTTCTCATGCTATGTAGTTTATCTTACTATAGACGATATAGAAAACTCTGTCTTGATTGTAAATGTTATGGCGAACTCAATCTCTTCTAGGACAAATTATAACTCCATTTTGAAATGTGCTTCTTCACTTAGCTATGGAAAACGCCCGAATCCAGATCGATACTCAAGACAGTAATGTGGTAGTCGTTGGTTATAGCTCCGATCAGCGTTGGCCAGGGGTGAGGTCTAGTGACGTCACCGATCGATGCTCCCCTCGCCAATCCCGGGGTTACAGAATGATGTTAGCATTGTATTATACTGCGGTCTACCCCGAAATATTTTCTGTGCGAATTCAAGGGTGTGGAAGGTTGAATAGTTAACCTTCCACTACCTACAACAAATCGAATGTTATTTTTAAAGTTGTTTCCGTCCAACGACATTCAACATTGAACCGGTTGAACGACATTTATAAAATAACACTTTGTGTTGACTATTTTTGTGCAGATTTAGATTACAAGTTCTCTCTCATAGGCATTTTCCATTAGATACGCAAGTTGTCGAACATGTTATAGTTTTTTTAAATTATGCTACTGACGTAGTTTGAACACCTGCGATTTCAACGATAGGTTACAAATACAGCAACCAGTTCGATTGAACACCAATATGAGACGATGCATCTTGAATAGTCTTTCAAAATTAATATAGAAATTCATTAGATAATTCCATCATCATCACCATCAATCTACTACACACCTTTAAACGTCGCGTTGCTCCTCGCACAATCGATTTTAAGATAGGCAACCGGAATATGCCATATCTCTAGATAGAACTAATAGAAAAAAGCTTTAAGTAATCACTTTATCAGTTTGTAATCGAGCTGGAATCTTTAGCGACCGCACTTCTGGCATAAATAGAGTAATACCTTATTTCATAGGCCAAACATACGAGATTTTTGATCAGTAACTACTACTGAGTCTTGGGATGTAGTGCTAATCTTAAAGTTGTTCTATAGTGATATAGAGCCAGGGGTGAGTCTGACGTTGTTAATAATACGTGCACGCAACGTAAATAAACATTGACACGTGTTATGGGTGCGGGCCGGCGCATGCGCCCGGACCTTACGCTCATCGATTCTGCCCCTCCCACCAGATATACGTGATGACCCTATCAACCCAGGCACCTTTAAGAATCCCAAATAATTTGAACATTCGAAAAATTTCTGTGAGGAAACAATATGTCTAATAAGTAGGTCTAAAAATATAAACAACATCAGCATGGATACGGTGCTATCTATCTAAAGATTCCGTGACGACGCAGGCAAAGTAGATACAATTAATTTACATACTTCATTATGTATTGGTAATAACAGTAAAAACCAATCTTCGGTCGTAGGATAACCTTCGATAAACTCGCTTTATGAATGTTGTAAACAAAAACTTAGCCAATTAAGGCTGTCGACGTATCGAGTTGTGAAGATGTTACATTTATCGATAACACAGACGATGTCAGAAAATCAATAGTCGAACATAATAGCCCTAAGTAAGGGTAGAGTCGTAGCTGGCGCTCCCTGGTCGATTGAAATGTTCATGCGCTAATTGATGCGGCTATGAATACAACTCTCGGGACTGTCTAGTGTTACGTGTCGCTTCTGCAGTGGGCGAGATGTAAATAAACATCGTTGACACGAGCCTCTTGTGTGTTTTCAAGGGGGATCCTCGCGCAGGCGTGCTCACGGTGCTCTAATGATTGGAGCCTTTGTCACAAGTATTCAATACTTTGTAAATTAATACATCAGTGTAAATAAGCTCTCAAATTACGTATATACAAACTTCAGCGTCTACTCCTTTAATCTTAAATATATTATTATGTATTGGGTACTTAAGTGTTCAACACGTTCTCGTGGTTAGCTTCTGCTAAAAAATTTGTAAAATTAGAAACATTTTTCAAAATCGCATTCCGCAAAAATTGCTTTAACAAACACAATTTTTTTTTAAAGTAGACATCATGATCTACATTGGTCTGAGGATTTGTTATCATAATTTTCATCTGAATAATTCCAATTATCTGATGTCGTATACAGGTTTTACATGTTACATTTATAAAAGTTTATCAATCGTGTGATTCATTAGTTAGATCGTCTATTTTATTATGAAAAGCTAGGCATAGGTTTGTGTCTGGCTACAAAGCATTACTTGGCCGCAATTCTTATGCCTTGAATGTAAACCAGAAGAGGTGATCGCATGTGCCAAAAAGCTTCTGTTTTTGAATTTGTTTGTTACCTTTCAGCTTTCGACTTTTCGGTCGCGGGTCCTTAAAATCTACAGTTAGGTACTTTAACTCCGTATAGTGAATATTCTTGTTATACTGAAGTAATTTGGCAAAAAATTGAATTTTACATGCACCTAACTTTCAAACACCTGAAATCATTTGAACTATGAATGAACCAAAAACGTTTTCACTGTTACTAGAATTGTACAGTTACTGCCATATTCTGGATCAATCAAATCCTGATCCTTATACCGAACAAGATTGAAACCTGAACCAATATCAAGGCACGGTAAACAAACAGTATTTTGACAAAATGCCTGCTTGATTCTGTAACTACCTACTCGTTTAACAAAGTCAGTTTTAATTTACTTGTCGCTGAATCTAGTTAAATTCTTTGCTTGTAAAAGAAAACTCGATTACTTGATTGCACATTGCGTTGCCATTTAAACTTCGCGAGAGGGACGTTCTAAAAACAATACCGTCCACCGGAAAATGTGACAGTGAAATGAGGTTTAAATTGAATTAATTGCTTAGTGATAATTAAACTTCTGATTTATTTGAATAGTAAAATATTGCTGCAGGTTTCTTTGTTTAAAGTACCTCGTCGCCGTTTCTGTTTTGCTTAATCGTTCGACCAGCGCACCGGTTCGTCATCTACGTTTTATATGGTACCTGGTCTTATAACTGTTTTTTCTCCGAATCTCTGTCGCCTACAAAAGCGATGAGCTGCCTTCATCATTATTATTATAAAAGCACACACAACTGAACTGAAATGAGCGGCAACATTGCACTGTTAATAACAAGCAAAGCGACGTTGCCACGCCGCACTCTCGGCTGACTCGTCACGTGACGTCACGTCTCAAGATGGCCGCCACACCGGTCGCGTCCCCCCGCTCCCTTCTTTCAACCGGATCCGTTCGTGTTACTCAGTAATAATAATTTAGAATGCAGCCGGCCGAAAGGAAACCGAGCGAGAATAGATTGAAATTTAATGCATCAAACACGACCAACCAGCAACTACATACGTTTGCACATATTGCACGACAGAAGCTATTTACTTTCGTTGAATACTGTACTCTACTGTTCGTTAGGTACTCATGTATGTAGGTATCGATCCATTTATTTTAAAGTCTAAATTTTTACCAAATTATACATTAAACGCAATCATAAATATAAATTGTAATTTCAAGTGCAGTTGATACAAATACTGTTATAATGAACTACAATTTAGCACGTTTACAAAGTTTATCACGTTACCTATGATTAAAAAAAGTCTTAAACATCAATTCAATTCAATTCAATCATTTATTGCTTAATCGGCTTTTATACATCATTCATTATACATGAGTTGTTACAATATTGGTTAGATAGAACGTTATAGGCCCAGATTGCGTACGACAATATTTGAATGAAAATTTTAGACGCATCTGCCGAGTTGCATTTCTGTAAGTAATGTAGTTAGTGCATACAACATACATCGGTTTCGTTATCGTGCGATAAGCGGGCTTGTGTATTTGAGTGCGCTCGCTGGCGGCGCATCCGCGTCGCGCGGCTAACGGCTCGTCCTCAGCATGTCGCGCGTCGCCACTCGCCGGTCGCGGTGCGCGCGCTGACGTCACCGCTCGATAATGGCTGCTGCCACCCCGACCCCCGCGCATGCAGCCGCCTACCGCGCGTCGAGCTCAGTCTCTCTTCGGCCAGACACCAAAGCGAGTGCCTCATAAGTTCTGTAACTCCGGTGCTTAACGTTTTCGAAGCCGAGTGTAAAACGGTCTAGTGATCTTTTGTGATATTTTGGTGATGGTGTTTTTATTTACAAGTGAAAGAAATCAGTGAAAATTTTCAAAAGAACCGAGGACAACCGATCTCTCGCCCTCCGTACTACGTCCGGCGGCGAGATGTCGGTGATGCAGAAGCGGCAGCACTGCTACCTCTGCGACTTGCCCCGCATGCCGTGGGCGATGTTGCATGAGTTTTCGGAGGCAGTTTGTCGCGGTTGTGTAAATTATGAAGGCGCAGATCGTATCGAAGTAGTGCTTGACACTGCCAGACAGTTGAAACGCGCCCATGGTTTCCAGGAGGGTCGTGGTCCGACACATGCAAAAGGAGGACATCGCACTCCTTTAGAAGCTCATCAAAATGGAGCTGAAACTGCTGCTAGAGGACAACCCGCGCCTCCAGCTCATCATGCACCTTCTACTGGATTCACATTACACCACGCAAGGCCGACGGCTAGTGCTGGCTTACTAGCAGAATACGGTGGTCGCCGAGAAGAACACGAAGGGCGACGATTGGCGCACTTGCCGACACACCACCTGCCAACCCATGGAGGCGCTCGCCTAGCTCCTGGCCTCACCCTCAAGCGTCCGCTTGATGACGACGATCATCAAAATCACCATGAGCCCGCGAAGAGGATGCTAGAGGAGCATCCTAGGCCTCCACTAACTCGTGGTGATTCACTACCAGCAGTTTCTTTGGCAGCTCCGTTTGCACCAGACCGCGTTTTCAAGCAAGAAAAACATCCACTTCGCACTCCGTCTTTCGATGCATCATCTTTCAAATCAAATGGTAAGTTATCAGCTAATGATTTGGTTATTTCTTTTATTATCGAATCGGTATTATGCCAACATAATGATATATCTTTGAAACCACTAAGCTTAACTCAATATAGTAAATATTTCTTAGAATCTTAAATCAAGGTGGTAAATAAAACTGATAAATATTATTCAGTTAGATAAATGTTATCTAACTTTTCGATAATATAACAAAAACTTGTTTTCTTAGGTAAAATAAACCATTGCCAACTGTACACTAAAAGATTTTTAGAAAAATATGCTGTTCTAAAATACATACATTTTAATTGTTACAAGTCAATGACTAAATACATTGCCCGTAATTTTAGAAGTTTGTTAGTTTTTTATAGTAGTAAATTCAAAGGTTTACTTAAACGTGCTGATATGATGTAACAAAATAAGACATTCCATTGTTTACCAATAACAATGTAGGTTAAAATTTTAAAAATAGTTGTGTGTAATGAGTCGTAGCGATAATATGAACGATAGCCAGAGAACGTGAACGTGCTCAGGCGGACAATCGTGTGTTTTGCGCAAGCGTCCGCCACGGGATTCATATCTAGGTAGGTGCATTAACTGAGTCCATAAATACGAAACCGGTCTAACTGGTTAAGCGTTCTCGAAAGCGAGCCCGTGCTCGCGGCCTCTCGCACACAACCTCGTTACGTACAAACACCCACGTAATGTAAACGCGGCACCGCGCCGTGAATGCATGCACGACACAGCGGTATGGCAACGTCGCGTGACGACATTTTCGCTCGCGTACGTATGTAGGTAGGCCGGCGGGCGAAAAAATATAGCGCCTGCCTACGCTTGGCAGAGTCGCTCGACCACATTCCGCTGGCGTGTGTGTAGGGAGCGCGCGGTCGCCTGCCACGATGTGCCGGCCAAAAAGGTCACTGCGCGTGACGTCACCACTGCCATATGGGCCGTGCCATCCAACGGATCACTCGTGCCCTTTAACATGATTGTCTAATAAATATTCTTCACGTCCTGGTTGAATAACATTTTGTCGGTCGAAACTATTTTGCATTAATTATAAAGTCATCTAAATACATGAACTTCCCTATTATCGGTGTCATCATAATCCATTATTGACTAATCCAGCCTACATTACGGTGGAGCACATATAAAACCAAAACACATATCTAAGATTAATTTGGTGACTACTATTGTAGTACTCTAGGTGAAGTATTGCATTATGTTGTGTCATTATGAATTTACATAAAAGCCTACGGTAAATTTAATTTCTCAAAATCGTTTCACAAATAACAGCAACGGCTATCACAGAGTAATAGAACCTATATCAATGGACGTTTGGCAACGTCGCAGTAGCTTGGTCACGATATGACTGCTTTGTAGATTGATAAACATTTTAATACGGTACTAGTAGCAACTCGATTCTACAAAGTTAGTACAAAATAAGTTAATAAAATTTACACTTTTGATAGATTTATGAAATATATCACAAAAAGGTCAAAGTGCATATAACACATGCCTGTACTTACGAGTTACTACCCTTCCACTACCCGAATTCGCGTGCGCTAGCGCCACGTTGTGTGACCACGCTGTGGCTGTGACACATTGCCGTTCACTACGTAAGCGTATATTAACACAATGCTATTTATAAGACATTATACGCGTGTGTGAACATGTTTACTATCAATCGCTCCACCACAAACGATGTGTCATCCAACATTGAGCATATAACGACGACACAGTCCATTTAATCCCTAAGGCATTGGTTGCGCTGCCAGATTATTTTAAATTAATATTTTACAAGTACAACTTACAACTTTTTGAAGCTTTCGATTTATTTATTTCAATTAAACTGACTTAATTAAACTTAAAGAATTAAACTTGTGTGTGACACGCTCCTTTAGATCTAAATACAATGAATGCTGTAAGAATAACGGTCCTAAACGCATTAACACTCTTCAAAACACGCCTGGAAGACACAAGATTTCAAAATCCGATTTGAGAGTCTGTTGCTGGTTTAAATTACTTTATTTATGTTTGGCTATACCGATTCTGCGTTTAATCTGTCTTAAAATGATTTAAAAAGTAAAATTTTAATGTATCTATTTTTACAGGTTATGGTAACAGTGCGCCACTAACAAATGGTTCAGCTAATTCGCCACTGGGAAGATCAGCAGGCTCACCACCAGTGAGTGGTGCTGGTGGAGTTGGTGTCGGAGGTGCAGGCCCCTCGCCCATGGCGGCGCTCATGTCCGTAGCAGACACGCTACCTCCAGGCTCACCACGCTCCGCGGGCGGTTCGCCACCGCAGCCCCCGCCTCAGCGCTCAAATAGCCGCTCCAGTCAACACTCGCCTAATTCGTCAGGTAAGCAACTCATGACGTAAAAGTTTCGCTGTGTTCAATTTAAATTTGTCATATTGACTCGTTGGATAAAGAATATTTAAATTTTTATGAATCTAACGGTAATCGAAGACTGATTTTCTGCCAAGCGTTGTCGGAATAAAACTTTATACTTTTATGATGCGACGAGACCGATGGGTGGAATCCGGGCGGGGCGGCCGTTCGCCGCGCCGTCCACGATCGCAGCGGCCGCCCGACGACCGCCTGCGCCCGCTTCGAGTTTCAGTTACAGTCTGCTCGGTTTTCTCGCGAATTTTTTTACTGGTTACGTTAGGATTAGTGCCCAAGGGCTCCACCGGCAGACGGTAGCTAACAGTATCCTCCGGTCGCAGGGTCAAATGGCGGGCGGCGGTCGTCGGGTTCGCGGCACGTGTCCTCGACCACGTCTGTGTCGTCGACGGAGGCGGGCGACGGCGCCGACGCAACTGCGCCCGCGCTCACCCCGCTGCTGAAGTGCACGCTCTGCCAGGAGCGCTTGGAAGACACACACTTCGTTCAGTGCCCTAGCCAGCCTCACCACAAGTTCTGCTTTCCCTGCTCCCGGGATTCTATCAAACGACAGCAAGGATCTGAGGTCGGTTCCTATTCAAATTTTGTATCTCCAATTTTGTTTTTTATTTGCTTTACGTTCTTGACCTGTTGTGGCATATCAATATTTATGAAATGCTTCTATTTCAGGTATACTGTCCAAGCGGGGAGAAATGTCCATTGGCAAATTCTACAGTGCCTTGGGCATTTATGCAGGGTGAGATAGCGACAATCCTGGGCGAGGAATTCAAGCCGAAAAAGGAGCGGGAGACCTAGAGCAACGCATTACCGGCCCGACTCTACCTCTTGTCCCTCTCGCTGTGAAGAGCACGGGAGCATTAGCCGCGGCACGCGGCCGCAAGCGCACAGCGCGCGGCTCCGCGGCGCAGCAGGCCGGCGCCTGCCGCCACAAACCGACACTTGTATATACCTTTGTAAATAGTTTCTATTTTAATTCTCTCGCCGACGTCGTCCGCCGCAGCGCTCGTCATTCCCTTGCTTCGGTGTGCACTTTGTTCGGGGTGTCGGCTCCGTTGCCATCGAAGCATTGGGCGGTTTCAATCGGGGTTCGCCTCGAGCGCTGGCGCATATTCGCCTTGGTTACTTTCGCTACGTCACACGCGTCTTTCGCGGGGACGGCGTGTCGGTCCGATCTCTGTCGGGAGTCGTTGTTTCGAGGACGGATTACCGCTTTGCGAGCGGTGTTTTTTCGGATGCCATTTTCTTAGTTACCTTTAGGTCCCGAACCATAGTGAACTTGGCATTTATTTATGTGATTCTTGTATACTGTACGAGTATTATACGATATACGATCATGACATGTTATGTAGTCGAGATTACTGATTGCGATGCGTCACACTGTGTACAGACCTTAGCTCGTTGTATATTTGTATTTATCGCATACGACGCATACTAAATATTTTTATTTTACTATTAAGCGATTTATCCAGAGTGGCTCGAGTTCCGTTAGTGTCTTGCATTCGATGACAAAATTGGACTCTTTGTATTTTTATTAATTCCTAGTGAATATCGTTCAATGTTCTCTTTCTATTGAAAATCGTTCAATATTTTATTTTTTGGCATTTTATATGTATGTATATGAAGTTGATTTGAGTTGATTATTTTGTAAGGATAAGTTAATCTGTAAGCTCGATGTGGGCTGCATTCGGCCGAGCCCCGCACTGGCGGCTGGCGGCGGCAGCCAGGCCGCGGCGGCAGAGTGGGGCGCGCGCGTGGATAGGCTGCAGTATTAGCGAGATCGCTTTGCATACGCTGGGAGCGTACCTAGTCATTTTGTGAAATGTCAAATTGTCAGAACCGCATCCAGGCGGCCGTTATAGGAACTCTTAAAACTCGCTGCTATATTTGTATAAAGTGAAGTAATTTATCATTATATAATTGTCATTATATATGTCATAATGTTAAACAGTTCGTAGTGTGTGTCCATTTTGAAGGCTATCAGAGGACGGCTGTACAGTTTGGGTTTTACTTTCGAATTTGTAAATTTAGGTCTGTTCAATTTCAAAATCTATTGAGATTTCTGTTGGATTATAGCGACATCATTATAGTCATCTACTCATGACAGTTGATTTTTTTATTGCTCTACTGTCATGAAGAGATTATGATGTGCATTTGTTACACGATAGAATTCTATTGAGTCTTCTTCGAAAAATTCGAATAGCGATTGATATCCATATGATTTGAGACTTTATGTCTTTAAACAGTACATAATAGAACATTCAATGAAATTGATATGTCCATTATTTATTTTAGATATATCTTGTGTACATACATACGTACGATGTATAAACTGTCTATTTGTAAATAATGTTAGATGGCGTGGGACAGCCACTGAAATTGTCGAGAACTCATTCAGTATTACTGGAGACTTCGAACCTTATGTAGACGATTGTTTCATTATTTTATGTTCTTAATTATTTGTGAATAATACTGATTTTATTTCAAACATAAAACAGGATGTTTCTTTTGATCTGTCGATGTAATTTCGTTATTACTTGATATCAATGGAAACACCCGAGATGTCGGTTTTACAAATATTGGTTCTCGTCAAAGTGGCAAATGCAATTGTGAGCACAAAGTATGTGCATTTTACTTTTTTGGCTCATTAAATGTACGTGGTTTTGTATTAGTTTTACGTAACATGGCTAAAAGGACATTACACTACTGTATATATTATATAATGTAGCAGATGCATGGCTGGTAGTTTTTGGACTTAGTATTGATCTACCTAACTCCAGTCGTCGAAAATGTGTTATCGTATTGTGTCAACGAAGCAACCCGTAGAATCCTTTTAATCATATTAATGATGTAATTGCTTTTTTGACACAACTCATAATTGGTAGAATAACGATTGTGTACCTTAGGTACTTTCAAGATCACTTTTATATAAACGTTTGTAAATTTTAATAGACCATTTAGCTGTGTGTACTTATTGTTCTCAGGCGTACATTTAATGTGTCAATTTATTATAGTCCGCCTGTACTTATAGGCTTGTTCGTAGATGTCGAAGGCAGTCGACAGAAATGTATAATTTGAGACTTGTCTCTTTCTAACTGTAAGCAGCAGTGACATGCTTCGTTTAAGACGTTAATGTACATGTTGGTGAAATACAATTGATGTGATTTTGTAACAATGAACTTTTATTTTACTTGCTACCTCCTTTTTGGTTTTGGGATTACTACTGGCCTTTAACCCCAGTCATACCAGGAAATCTAGACACAATAAAAAACAATGCTACTGGACTCGATATCGAGTCAATGGGATGTGAGAGGTTAAAGCTACTACTACCACAGATTAGGTAATAGTTACTTTTACTACCTCTTATAATGGTGTACTTAAAAACAACAAACAAACCATAATTCATTTATTTAGGGACCTAAACGTTCGGCTACTGAAAAACGCTTTAAATTTTTTGCTTCGCTCCAGATTTTACATGATTGATCTGTATCTCATATCACAATCTTTGAGTACCGCCGTTTACAGTTAAACTAAGACAGTGGTGCTTAAAAATCGTGTTCTCGTCCTAAAATAAAAAGTCGGCATAGAGTAATTATTTGTTTAATTCTACTATAATTAAAAGTGATCAACAGCGTGCAGAATTTACTTAGGATTATTTAATTTACTTACGTCCTGCCTTTTAGTTATACCTACCAAAAGTTAATATAGAAGGGTAATATTAATTATTTTTTAAATAAATACATAAGGCAAGAATTAGTTGTTACCCTTGCATATTACCTAACATATATTTACTTACTCGCGAAAATAATTAAAAGACGAAACGATTTATACAGAATTAAAATGAAACACTTTATACGAATTTAATCGCGTTTAATTCTTCTTAGTTTATTTTGACGTTTTGGATTCATACCTTTATTTTGAAATAATAAGTAAGATTAAACTTGAGTTAATTCGTAAATAGTGTTTAATTTTAATTCAGGCACATGATTTTTACATGATTTTTTAATCAACGTCCTTTCTATAAAGGTGGCGGTTCGCGCCGCGACAGAGACAAGCGACCGAGACAGGAGACCGCGACCGAGAGTCATTTGTGTTTGTGTCATGAATCATGATGGAAAACCAAGTAGTAAGACTTCTATTGGAGGAAGAAGGACACGATGATTTGCTCTTATATTATTATATAAACACAAAACTAAAAGAAGATTACCTAATAAGGAATTATATTTAACGAGGCCAAGAAGGATCATTTTCGTTTAGGGAAGAAGCACCTAATGTTTGATGATTGTCATGTGGTGCTGTCTGATCAGTTCAATCAACGTTTCACAGTCTTTATCAGAAAAAGTACTTATTCAGTTTTAAACACTGAACACATGTGCTTTTCGAGCGCGATACGAGACATTACTGGTCCGGGGCAGCGACCGTCTCACTGTCTCCTGTCTCGCGCCTCTGTCTCCTGTCTCTGTCTCGCTCGCGAACTGTCGCGTATACATTGCCTAACGTCAAGTGACGGTCGCGGTCTCCGGTCGCGGTCTCCTGTCTCTGTCGCGGCGCGAACCGCCACCTATGCAGAAGAGACCGAGACACTTGTCGCGGTCTGCGGTCGCGGTCTCCTGTCTCAGTCGCTTGTCTTTGTCGCGGCGCGAACCGCCGCCATAAGATGTTCAATATTAAATTTAAGCAACTTTCTCAAAGGAACAAGGATTGAAATACTTACAATTGTTTTGAACACTCTATACAAAAGGGCTCTAGTCTAATCTAATCTGCTGACCGCCTAAGTATAAGAGGCCCAAAGTTTCTTGCCGTATTTGGAGCCGTGTTTCTTGGGCAAAGTTATTCAACGCATAATTGGAATATTGTATCGAAATTTGGGCGGTGATTTAGGAATCGTCTTGTATATCGTTATAAGATAATATAGCGAAGTGCTGAACTCCCTGCTGGAATACAATGGCATCTTCAAAAGCTTACGCTTCCATGACCTCCTCAAAGGCTATAAGGCATTCAAGTAATAGCCAAAGTATACTCTCTGTAGCTATGGCATTTCTTCTTGGTTTTCTCTTTAACAAAGGTAAAATGTAAAGACATAAATATGGATCTTTTGGTGTCTGTTCTCCTTCCTAAGTGTTAATTATAATTTAAATTCCACAAAAATATGCTTAGGTTCTTTTTTTTTTTTTTATAGAACGCAACAGCGGTGCGACGGAGAGGATGCCCGAGCCGCTGTGCCTGACCAACAGATGAGGCCCGCTCGTCCACGATACCCAGTCGATAGATATTTGGTGAGAAAACTCCTCTTTGCCTTGTTTCTTCCTACAACCTTAAATAAGTGAGAAATTTATATTTATGTATGTAAGATTAGAAGAATTATGAACTTTTTCTTCAGACATTGTTTGTGTAGGCAGATATAGGAATCGTGCAAATGAGAAGACGTTTTACTAAAGTTACAACTTAGTAATTCTTTTAATTAAGTAATGGACTAGGCGAAACGTAGAACAGTTCCGTGACGACTACTTTGCTCCGTGGTGACCCGATAGAATATACTCGCTCGTATCCACCGATAACCGTGACGACTCCGTTGAAGCGCGCCAAAAAACGTAGTTCCGTTGAATCACCGCTTGGGGCGCGCTTACGTTTCGTTTGGTGTATCATACTCATGACCGGCTACGACATGTAGATATTGAATAAATACTAACGTATCTTTATTCTCATTACAGGTTGAAAGCAACAAAAAGGTTGAAATTGTTAACATCATAGACGAAGAGATTTGGAATCCAGGACCAGCTTTGAGATCTGAAGATGAAATTGTTCTGAGGAAACTTCACGACATGCTACAGTCCACCGCAGATGATCTCAAGTTGCTTTCTGGAGAGTTGTCTAAAATTAACAAACCAGGCGTTCAAATAAAATCACAGCCGACGCCGCTAGATGAGGAATTTAACGAAAAAGTACATATTGAGGAAATTGTAAACGCAAAATTTTATGGTCATAAAATTGTTGATAAATCGTTGCCATTTTCACCTGAGTCTAAACCAAATAAAGAATTTGTTAAAGAACTGCTAGCTAATAAAATCCAGAGGCCTAAGGCTGCTAATGCAAGTGTACAAGTAAATTCAGCACCTTTATTAAAGAAAACTATTCCTATTAAGAACTTACAAGTTACACGACCTAAAGTTGTTTGTATTAAGGAAAATAAAATAGAAAACTTGTCAATAGATTCAATGTCCGCAAAAAAAATACCAACTGTGTCATATAATGAAATAGCTCATCAATATTCCGAACTCAATGAAAAACACCCAGTAAAAAGATTACAAATACAGAATATGCCAGGAATAAGTATAAGAAGCGAATTGAAAGAACAGAAAGTTTTACAATTAGATATTTTACCAGAACTTACAACCGAAGATAACGCAAAAAATGTTGAAACTAGTAAAAACGTTCGTGTAACTGAAGTTCAATTTGAATCTTTTGATATTCCACCAATACTTTCTCCAAAAAGAGACATTAATGTTGTGTCTAAAAGGTATAAAGTTATTGATAAATCAAATAAAAAGCCTATTAGAAAAATATCTAAAATGTCTACGTTTGAAAGTAGCGGATCTTCCAATAACGATACTTTCGATGCCCGCCACAAACTGAATTTACACAATAAATTAAAGCTTGCTCTGAAAACTTCGCCAAAACGATGTGAGCGACTTGAAGCTAAGAGTAAAAAAAAAAGTTATACGAAGAATCCAGAAAATCGAACGAGTTCTTTAGACGAATGGAAAACAAAACTTAATTCTGTCTATGGTCATCCGTCAAATTCTCATAGTAGGGGTATGCCCACCAAATCAATAAAAACTTCCGCAAAATATTCGAATATTTCTACTAGTAAAATTAAGCCAAGTACGTTAAATAATGCTGAATATATACCATATGCAAAATTAACATTAGGCGGAGTGAGAGTAAGCGACATTGAACGTGAAATATCAGACATTCCCAATAAAAATGATCTTCAACTAAGCCCAATTCTAGACAAAATATTAAGTAGCAGAGAAAATTCTTTTCAAAATAGTCCTAGGAAACATAAAAAAAGTCCAAAAATTCTTACTACGTCAGACGAAAATTTGCTACAAGAAGTTATTGACATTGAAAAAACAGTTAATGTAACTTTGTCAAAAGAATTTAAAGAAAACTCAGAAAATATTCAATTGAATCTTCAAAATGAACACGAAGCTAGTAGCGATAGTTACGCTGATGATTTTGAAGAGGTAAAATCTGATCAAACGGAAAATTCACGACAATCATCAACAGATAATGACCAAGCTGGTATCGTGTCGTCAGACGATGCAAATGAATTAAACCATAATAAAAATATTAATGTTGCCAGCCAGAGAGAAATATCAAATACAGACAACCAACAAGAAAATATACAAAATATTACATATACAAAGGTATCTAACCTATCATTTAAAGATTCTGTAGATATTTTTGAATTTGTTCACTCGGTTGATACTCAAGAGACTGGTACACAAAGTGCTTCTGCAAGCAAAATATCTTTAAAAGAAACCCAGACTTCGCCTAGGAACGATAAATCTAACATACAACCTATACGCAACGATTTATGGCCGTCCATTGACCCTAAAGGAGAAGTTGAAAAGTTGTTTGAATTAGAAAAAGAGTTTATTAAAAAGTTGATTATTGAAGAATATGGAGAAGTAATAGAAAGTAATATAATGAAACCTTCAACGTCAAAAGAGAAAGACAAAGAAGACAGGAGGAACAACGTAGCTGCGTTTCAAAAAAATACACAAACTTCACCGGCTCATGTAAAATGTGTAATGACCTCACCGACCAAGACAAAAACCAGAACCACTTCGCCATTTTCGCTCTCCCTGACCATCGATCGGCAGACAAGTCCACTGATACTGGCCACCAACGAAGAAGACTTCAAGATTGTTATTGACAATGAACCCGACGATCTTGGTATTTCCATTAACTTATCTTCCCCCAGATTCAGTTTACGATTACCGCAAAATACTCGGGAGGTTTTATCAAATCTGGATAATCACAATCAGGCTCCGTCTAAAATAGACCAAGGAAACACGTGCACTGTTAATGATCCGAAAACGTTTAGAAAGTATGTCGTCAGTAGTTCAAGTTCAGAAGATGCTGATAAATCTTCTTCGGAAATAAGTAGTTTTGGAGAAGTCAAGTTAAAAATGAAAAGAAAGATCAGGAAAAGTAAAGTTGTACATGTTTCAGCATCGAGCTCTTCGTCTATATCACTGCGTAGTTCTGAAATTGTTTCGGGGGAAATATTGCCATTGAAAAGTGAAGGGGAACTTAGTTTAGGACAAACAAACAGAAAGCCAGTGCGTAAAAGACGTAAAGACAGTGATGGTGAAATGAATTTTGGATCGACGTGACCCTGATTCTATTATCAAATTAGTGCCTTGATTGTTGAGGTTTTGATGTTGAAATTAGCTGTAACAAAATGTTTGTTAATCAATTGACTATATATATTATGGTTGCCTACTTTGTTGCTAACTCACCTGTAGTACAAATCGGTTATCAAAATCACACTATAGTTTGTGATATTTTACTTAATTTTAAGTGTACAAATAATTGTAATTTAATTTTAAAATTAAGTATATTTTTTTACTGTGACTTGAATAAAAGAGTCAAAGATTACTAAAATGTTTTGTTATTTATTGTGATGAATCATGAACATGAGCGGTGAACCATCAAACCAAACCGATAACAATAATTCGTAACCCCTATTGGGAATTGATCCCGGGACCACGGGCTTAAGACTAGAAAAAAACAAATATTATGTTAAGTATATCCTTTTTTTAGTTTTAAATTTTACACACTGTTTATGGTAAACTCGATCTGCCATGATAAGTTAATGCTTCAAGATACCTAATAATGCATTATCATCGTCGTCGTCTTTTTTTTAATTTGCGGTAACTATTTACCGCAAATTAAAAAGAAGACGACTGCCTCGTTGTGGGTTCGAGTCCTAACTGAAGCAACCCAGCTACACACGTCTTTAAAGTTTATACTGGCACCCCCTACCAACCGTCAGGTTACAAAGTAGGTGTCAGACATCGTTGTGCAAGCACAAGGGACTATCTACGTCAGGTCATAACGCCTGATCAGGACGCGCCGAAGCGCATTCTTCATCCGGTACTTTTAAGACTAGTGTCTCGAGTCGTCATAAGCCAGGATGCACTCATCCAAACTTACGAAGAAGTCGCGAACGCAAGAACGACCATTAAATTTCAAGTTCCATTTGGTAAGGGATATGTTTCTCGAGTCGCCGATATAATGGTGATGTTGCTCGTAATAAGAACACGCAGGACAAGTCGTTGAAATAGGATCACGAGTAGGGAATGGGCGCGCAGGATTACGAGGTGTCGTAACCAAGGGTTGCGATACATCATCCCGAAACAACACAGGGAAAGTTTGTAGAATGGGAGACAGATCAACATTGGGATCAACGTCCCCTAAAAGATCCTGCTCATCCGCCATAATGAACGGTTGGTCAAGATAATAAAAGAAGTAATGAAACGAAAAGCCAAAATAAGAGACAAAAGACAATACCTTTTGTTCGAGCGCCATATTATAACTTGTTACATTTAAATTCTTTTGTATATTTTTTTTATTACTTTACATATTCATAAAGAGCCTCATAAGCTAAATTCTTTACAAAATAAAATATTTAAGCAGTCTTTAATTAGAAGCAGCAAAATTAACATAAACTGCTATGTACACAGGCCTAATTAAAACCTGCGGGACATACATACGATTATACATTATAATAGATAAGTAACTATATAACAGATATAAATTAAATAACTATACACAGACCATAATGCCTTCCTTGTATTAATGTAATTAAACCGTTTATAATAAATTATGCTTACTTTCGCAGTGATGTAAGATTGGGGGGGGAGACCTGGTGACTGAAAATATCAAGCCTAACTTTAGGCTTAGTTTCAGGCTCCAGTCTCCCACATAACTTTAATATGTAAGCACCTGAATGTAAGACTAGACATTAAGAGTAAGTTTTGTGGAAGAAAATAAAAATTTATTATTATTATTATTACTATTAAACAAATTAGTAATAATATAAAACTTATTACTTTAACCACTTATTAATATTGACAAAAGTTTCATCTACACTCCAAGTGAAATAGAAAATATTTTAGCAGTCTTTAATTAGAAGCAGCAAAATTAACAAAAACTGCTATGTACAAAAACCTCATTAAAATCTACGAAACATACAAACAAACTAGTAATAATATAAAACTTATTATTAACCACTTATTAATATTCAAAAAAGTTTCATCTACACTCCAAGTCAAATAGAAAATAGTTTACAACATTGAACAACACTACAATCAAATAGTCCAAAATGCTTGAATGTATAATATTTCAGTTCACGTAACCCGGCATCAGCATCTCTTTGGCAATGAAGTACTTTTAAACGAAATCAATTTAAACTTTTGGTTTTTACACACCGTCAAGATGAAGAGAATAAATAGCGAACGCTGGCTCCAGCCCGTGGAACATGAGCATCACTTCACCGCACACCAAATGTATTCCAAGCGCAGAATGTTTCGTAAATCAGAAAACAGAACTCCCGCCGCCGAGGGTATGGTAAGGATGATGGAGAAGAAAAAGGGAATTCGCCTTGCGAATAAATATAAAAAAGAAAACAATTCTTCAAAATCCCAATCCAATTCCAAAAAAAAACCTCAACGTCTCAGTTTCAGTCTAGGTTTATTTGAATTAAAAAAAATTGACTTTGACTTTGACTTGTCGGATATGGCAGTTTTGCAGCAGGACAGGGTTAATCGGAAAGGTAGAATTTTTTCACGAGCTCTTTAAATGGGTGAATGGATTTCGCACGCCTGATCGCAACTGAAGCGAATTCCAAAGACGTACAGCTTGGACGGTAAAAGAACAATCATAAAAGGTGGTGCTGTGTGGGGGTGTTTTAAGGCTTAAGTTTTCTTATGACCGTAATGAACGCGAACCTGAACAATTAAGAAAACTGAAACGTTCCTTAAGAAGGAAAAGAAAGGAAAGAATATAAACGAAGTATGTTTTCATTCTTGTTGTAGACATACTTCTTAAGGGGGTGCAGCGCGGACGCAAAACTGCGAGTTTCAAGTTTCTTTATGATAGCGAGCGAGCGGCGCGTGGCAGCAGTGGTGTGACAACGGCGCACGACTACGAATACGCACGCACACTAATATCTGTACAGAGTAGGCTGGTGATTTAATTAGAGCAATGTTTACTTTCGTAAAATTATAGGCGTATGGGTAAAAAATAATAAAAGTCTTATTATTTTCATATTCATATTTTTTTATTGAAAAATAAGACAACAGTGGCCTGCGGAATATCAATACGGATCATTGTTTCATTTGTGTTATATTTACAAAGTTTCTGAAGAAATAAGTTTTTAGATATCATTACTTTTACGTATTGTTTATGCAGTTTCTGGGTATTTGTTTCAAATTCCAAGACAACCATGGCCTTGTAAAAGGATCAAGCTAACCTACACTAGTCCTTTTAATGTATATGACCTATTTAGCGCCTAGCACCAGTGACTTAAAAACACGTAAATTTTCGAAATTCCGCTACCTTATGATAAGCAAACTTTGTGAATTCAAAAAATGGTATAAATCATTGTCAAATGTTATTTCATAAACCACACATATGTTACTTTCAAGATAACAGCAGTATTGGAATATTTATATCTATATAAATATTAACATAGGCAAAGGTTTGCGGGTTATTCGCTTCCGGACACATTGCAACGACACTTGTAATTTGTTAAGTTTTTTTTACCTTATCGCCATGAAATTGTATTTAATATTTTTATTGATGTTAGGAGTGACTTGGTCTGAAGAGATAAATGAGCCTCCAAATTATTACCAACCTGAGCAAATCCACCTCTCCTGCGGCTGTAAGTTGACCGGGCACCCTGTGCTTGTAAATTGCATTATTTATGTCACTCGTGCAATTTATGTTCGGATGGCAGTATGGTATTTCGGATGCGGGCCGTGGTTCACACCAAGCTACATCACTGCGCTTTAGAGCACGTTGACTGACCGCGAGCCGGACCTCTGCTGAACCGTCATCGACCATATTTGTAAGTAGTATGAGGATAGGATGAACGCACATGTCCAAAAGTTACTTCTTAACCGATAGTGGCAAGTCCAAACATATAAGTTCACATCATCATCATCATCATCAGCTCATTATATGTCCCCCACTGCTGGGGCACGAGTAGGGCTTTCAAAATTACGGAATAACTAATTATGTAACTGGTTACGCACTATAATGCTCCAAAAACTTAACTACGTAACTATAATTTTTCGTCGTACGTGGTTCAGAATGTTTTGAGAAACTAAAAAACTAACTTCTATGGATAAAATATTTTAATTAAATCTTTTCAAAAAACTCCACCAGCTTCTATACAAAGTTTCATGCGTATGAACCAATTTTCGAAACATTTTTTCCAGTCCGCCGGCGACACTTCTTCCACGGCCTTCTCGAACGCTGCTAGCACGTCTTCCGGCGATGAAAACTGTATCCCTTTCAGCAGATTTTTTTATTTTAGTGAATAAAAAGAAGTCACACGGTACCAGATCAGGACTGTAAGGAGGGTGACCCAATACTCTGACCGGTGTGGTGTCCAGGAACACTCTCGTTTTGAGTGCTGAGTGCACGGGCGCGTTGTCATGGTGAAGCAGTGCCCCGCGGAGGCCGGTCCGGTCGCTTGTTGCTCATTGCAGACAATACTTCTGGCAGGCATTTTGTGGTATACCATTCGGCGTTGATGCTGCTTTGGTCTCGTAATGGAATTGAAACCAGATACCCCGTCAAAGTGAAGAAACTAGCGATCAAAATTTTCGCTGCGCTTCTCGATCGCTTCACTTTCGCAGGCGTTGGTTCGTTTTGAAACAGACAAACTGTCGACTAACGCTTTGGTTCTCGATCGTATTGATAACTCCAGGATTTGTCACCTGTCACAATGTCGTAAACGCGCCGAGACGAGCTTGCTTCAAATTTTTGAATCATATCACGGCACCACTCCATTCGGGCCTGCTTCTGAGCTTCGGTGAGGTTGTGCGGCACGTAAGCGCGAAACTATACTCCTCACGCGAAGGTGCTCGTGTAGAATATTGTGAACGATTCCCGAACCAATCTGCATTCCGCAGTGTATGCCATTGCGAATCTATTCGTATGTAATTCGCCTGTTTTCTTAAATTATTTTTTTACTGCCAGCACTTTTTCTTCCGTGAGAGCCTCGTAGGACCACCATTCCTTTGTTCATCCCCCAAAGTAATGCGACCGCGCTTGAACTCGCTATGCCAACAGAAGATGGTTGCTTTTGAAGGTCCATCATCCACAAAAGTCATTTGAAGTCGATCAAATGACTCATCAGGTTTTAGACCACATTTAAAATCGTAGAAAATCATCGCGCGAATATGTTCTCGATGCAGATCCATTTTTAAATGAGACACGATATTTTAATTTGGCTCTCGAAAAAATGTGGAGGGAAATTCGAAATTCGAATAATGGTATTTTTACTTTTAAATAACCAAATTTTTCAAAATAATGACCAGCGCCTTAATACATAAAAACTTTATTTCGCAAAACTTTCTGAGTGGCCTGGTATAAGTTGTTTTAGAAGGAAATTGAAATGAAAATTTAAACATTAATAAACTTTTTATTTATTAAAATTTAAAACAATCAATAACATATAAATATTTATTTAAAATGAAAACAAGAGTACCGCGACATGAGTCTCTCACACTTTCTTTCCCTTTCGCACATTGCTTAGCGCGCTATATTCGAAAGTGAAGGGAAGTGTCAGAGACTGATCGAGAAGATGTCGCGGCTGCCGTGCTAGGCCTAATGGTGTTGTCATATCATAACGGTTAGTGTTGCCGTGTCATGAAAGTAGAAAAATTAATTGTATTGATATTTTATTTATGTGTATGTAAGTACTTACGTCATTACGGAATTTTACCTTCGAGTTACGTATTTAAGAAATAGTTAAAATCTGTCCGTAATTACGTACTTGCGAAATTACATAATTATGTAATAGAACTAATGGAAGCCCTAGGCACGAGCCTTCCCTATAGGTAGATAGGGAGAATGGGCCATAAACCATCACGCGGGCCCAGTGCGAATTAGTGGTTGTTATCGTTTGCTAATGCAGCCGGGATCAACAGCATAACGTGCCTTCCAAAGCACGTAGGAGCTCGTGATGAACAATTTTTGGTCACCCATCCGATGATCGGCCTTTGCGAAAGTAACTTCAGCAATCGCAGACCGAGCGCGTTAACCACTGCGCCATCGAGCTCCCAGTATACAGTTCCCTATACTATTTGTAAGTAGTATGAGGATAGGAAGAATACACATTTCCAAAATTTACTTCCTAACCGATAGTGGCAGGTAAAAACATAATATGTTCACATATTTCAGATAAAAAAAGCCACATGGTAGTGACATGGTCGACCTTCAACGAAACGGAGTCGTTGGTGAAGTACGGACTCTCGGAACCGGACCAGCAGGTCGCCGGTGCCAGCACGCTGTTCGTAGACGGTGGCGCGGAGCAGAGACCCCAGTGGATCCATCGCGCCACCATGACCTTCCTCTCTCCTAACACTACTTATGGTAAATATAAGTAAGGCCACCGGCAAACGAAGGGTTTATGGTATCTACTACCTATAAAACTCGCCGGAAGTGACACAAATCGCGAACTGTAGCGTGGTCCAGTCCTATATATATCTCGGAACTTTAATCACAAATAATGGCCTCCTCCGTCACCGCCGCCACGCACCGGCCCGCCGTCGCCGCCGGCCGATCAGTCGGCAACCAGCTAGCGACGACGACGGGTCCTGCCTGCTCGTCTCCAGCTTTTCATTGCGAACTAATTTAACAAAAGCATAAAATTGTAACATGTTGGTGCAGTGTATCAAGTGGGCTCGGAGAAAGGGTGGTCGCAGCTGTTCTCATTCAAGACGCTACGCCGCCTAACCAGCGACGACGCCGGCCCATCGCTGCGCGTTGCGATCTTCGGCGACATGGGCCTCAATAATTCCTTGGTAAGTAAGTTATGGGTAGGCCCCATTTGGTAAACCTTGTCAAAAAATGTGTTTTGTAACAATGCAACTGTAATGACACACGGGGCAGAAACGTGGACACTCACGATAGGACTGTTCAGCCGGTTCAAAGTCGCCCAGCGTGCGATGGAGCGAGCGATGCTTGGGATTTCTCTGGCGGGTAGAATCCACACGCAACTAAGTTATTAGGTCTTGTTTGTAGAAGGATCGATGATCGTTGGAGCAGACATAGAGCCCTAGAGTGGAGACCGCGTTTAGGCAAACGCAGTGTAGGACGGGCGCCCTGCACTGCGGCGCGGTGGACCGACGACTTAAAGGAGATTGCGGGCTTTGGATGGATTCGGACAGCGCAGGACCGGGATGGTTGGCGCTCTTTAGGGAAGGGCTTACGTTTAGTACAGCAATAGGCTGAAGAGATTCAACTGTAAAAATGGTTTTCTGTGATATGAGATGTAGCCTTGTCAGTTTTTTCTCTTGCACGTCGGTGTTATAAAACGGATAAATCAGGCTTTATGAGAGTTTTTTATTAGATTAACTGGAAAACTTTTTATACGGGAGAAAATGCATTACCCGGCTGCCTCAAGGGGGAAAAAGGATTTACCCACCTACTCCTGTCTGTAGTCATTGGTCAGCCGTACTTTGAATGCGCTTTCGTACGAATTTCACTAGACGAACACGTACTTACGGCGATGTACATCCGGCTCCGCCGGCTGCTGCAGTGCGGCTGGCCCTGAGGTTAAGGGATTTTCATAAGTAGTTGTAGGTATAATAGTAGCGCAAACTGGCGCGGGCACTTGTGACGGGCTCGCACATACAATACCTACACAATCGGACGTACAGCCTTAGTCCACTAATTTGATATAAAATTGTATATCCCCAGGCGCTCCCGTTCTTGGTAAAGGACGTCCAGGAAGGCATGTACGACCTGATCTTACACTTAGGTGACTTCGCGTACGACATGGACGAGCAGGAGGGCCGCGTGGGCGACGACTTCATGAACCTCATCCAGCCGCTGGCCGCCTATGTGCCCTACATGACCTGCCCCGGCAACCACGAGAACGCCTAGTCAGTACAAATATTAAGCGCATACGTTTACTTGCAAGCCCATGGTAGCCTCCAGACAGCCATCTCTCTGGCTACCATCACAACTAACTATTCTATTGCAGAGCTTTTTTAGGTTGCATAAGTAGACTTACGTATATATTTTAAAAAGTCCTAATATTACTTTTTTACCACATAAGTATGTTTGGTAAAACGCATCATTTAAATCCTTTCTTCTTAATTTTTCCTTCTTGTTCTAACTCTTCAACCTCTATTTGACTGTTTGCTTACTGAGGCTTTCTCGTTTCCACGTTTTCCTTTCATGGGTTTTGGGTTTTCTGCATCCAGCTTATCCAGGTTACTTTAACTATGTTGCACGCCCGTCTAGCCTTCTGGCGTTCTACGCCATTAGCGTCTGTCCTCAGTCTCCATTCCATCTCCCTTTCCTTTCCCTTTACGCATCGATTCGCCCTACGTTAGTTAGTAGGGCGCTACGTTAGTTACCTTTTTTCTGACTTTTAGATAATGTAAAATATTTGATGCAGCAACTTCTCGCACTACACGTCGCGCTTCACGATGCCAGGGCCGTCGAACCTGTACTACAGCTTCGACGCGGGCATGGTCCACTTTGTGTCGCTATCCACCGAGGTGTACTACTTCACGAACTACGGGATGAAGATCATGGCCGACCAGTACGCCTGGCTGCGGCGTGACCTGACACTCGCCACATTGTGTTATACTAGGTGACTAACTTGAAATACGATTGAGGCTCGCACTGCCTGCGCATTATGCCGATGGAACGTTTTTTAAGGATCATCCAGCATCTATTCGGCCAGACTCATCAAAAGTGTAATACGGGTTCCGTTCCAAACGCTCGACCATAGATGCTATTATGGTGCTTAGGCAGCGCCCGAGACAGGCACCATGTCAAGTGAATCTGCCATCAGGCAGCTTTTTTTCAACACTATCTAGAGAGCATTGCGGGGTACACGGTCAAAAGCCTTTTCCAAGTCAACGAAACAAAAATACCGAGGTCGGTTGTTCAAGACTTTTCTCCTGAATTTGCTTAACAGTAAAAATAGCGTCTACCGTTCCTCTGAATGATCTAAACCTACACTGCGACTCCGAAAGTATCAGCTCCGCAAGGTTTATCTAGCGGCGATTTATTCAATTCAAATTCATTTATTCAGATAACATAGATCCATATGGTTAGTAACAATATGCACTTATTAATTATGTTAGTATACATATAAGTAATATAATATAATATAAATAAAAAATAAAAATACTCATTATTAACAATTCAATTCAATTAATTCATGATATACAATGCAAATAGGAAATTTGATCATTATTATTATTATTATTGTTTATTTCATTACATCAAAAAAGTTTTTTGTTTTTAGTAACAATTTTACTTATTCTAGTGTTAGTACTACGTAACTATAGTAACAATCACTATGGCGCAATTCCGTGAGAGATTGCATCACAGTGATTGATAAAAACACAATCCAACCTACTCGCAATCATGCTCAGAATGCTGTTGGCACTGCCACGGACTCTTCGCACCAGGGACGCGCATCGCTTACGCATTGTAGTATAGAAACAATCTACGTGGTTTTCAGCGAACATCCCTGACGCACTACAGAATCGCGGCAGCCCCAACAGCACCCTGAACGCATTATTATATTGGACCCGGAGCCTGCTATAGGATTTTTGGGTATAACCAGCCCATAGGCTGCAGGTGTAGAATGATGTGCAGTACGATCTAAAGAGTGTAATTTTCACTTCTTTAGAACAGCGAGCAAACCTACGGGCTATCATGTTTGCCCTCACCGCGAGCGCCCTCCGTTCCCTCTCTATGTCGTCATCATCCCTGAGGCCAGAGGTCAATAGGTGTCCTAGGTACTTAAATTGGTGTACTCTTCGCAAAGCTGCACCATTAAGCTTAACTTCAGGAAAGTTCATTGTACTTTTACCTCTGGCCGCAAAGACCATGATTTCACTTTTAGACGAATTATATTTTAGTCCATGACGCACAGCATAGGATTCACAGACAGCGACAAGCCTTCTTAAGCCACACACGGACGCACTCAACAGCACCATGTCATCCGCGTAGCTTATATTGTTGACATTAATTCCATCTATGTGACAACCGACACGAGTGCTGCTGAGCGCGACAATTAGTTCGTTTACATACAGGTTAAATAAAGCGGGCGAGGACAATCCCCCCTGCCTCACTCCACACTCCAACCCGTATGATTGAGACATGACACCTGCCTATCGAACGCTATTCCTCTGATTCCCGTACCAGTACTTGCAGATGTCAATGAGTTCTGGAGGTAAGTTAGTATTTTCGAGCTTTTTCCACATAACGTCATAGGAGACCAAATCAAAAGCTCTCGACAGGTCAAGGAAGCATGCGTGAACAGACGTGTCACGTTCAGTATAATAATTGACCACATGCTTAACAGCCAGCACCGCACTCTCCGTCGATAAACCTGCTCTAAAGCCAAATTGATTATCATGAGGTTGAGTGTATTGCTTCAGCTGTGTGTCAAGCACGCTGTCAAACACCTTTGAGATAACTGTAGCCAGAGAAATGGGTCTATAGTTGTTTTTGTCCGACTGATCGGCGGTCCTATTTTTGACTATAGGTATTACCACCGTTTCAATCATCTCATCGGGCATGTATGAGTGGCTCAAGCAAAAGTTAAAGAGCATAGCCAACAGTCTCGGCAAGTGTGGCCCCGCATGACGTAGATGCTCAATGCTAAGACTATCATGGCCCGGAGACTTACCTCTTGTCATTGATCTTATTACCAAACTCAGTTCCTTGGCAGTAAATCTAAAGCCCAGCTCCTTACCAGTCTCAACATTGAGCACCGACTGCGACGGCCCTAGCAGTGATTTAACAATAAACTGTTCTCGAAACATATCAGCAATATTTTTGGCACCACTTACGCCGCCGACACACACAGGAATGGCTGGCTTAGTATTTAATTTATTTGTGCCCTTCCAGAATGATCGAAAATCATTTCTCGAGTGATGCGAAGCCAGAATGTCCATCTTTATTTGTTCTTGATGGTTTTGACACCATTTTAAACGACTTTTAAATTTTTTCCTAGCCTCGCACATTTCAATGAAAGTGGTACCCGAATTTGGTTTACCGTACCAACACCAAAGATGAAATTTTTGTTTAGCCCTCCTGTGTGCCTCGCCGACGTGCGCACTCCAACCCATCACAGGTTTCTTTTTCTTACGCTTATTATATTTATTCACTTTAGTATCTACTGCCGCCTTCCTCAAAACACACACAATGTCATTGTAAAACTTATCAATAACTAGCCTATGTTGTAAAGTATTACAGGTTTGGTCTGCACATTTTTGAAACTCTACTGGGAAATCAATGTGTTTAAGGTGTGAATTACATTCATTACAATATAGCTTTACATTTTCTTCATTTCTCTCGCCCCATAATACATCATCAGGTGCAGATTTCAACTCATATTTCTCACGTGAGACTACGTCTAGTTTACACTCAACTATTAGAGGGAAGTGGTCCGACCACTGTACATCATACCGAACGTATACACAACACACAGATTGCAAGGCGGCTTTAGAAACCAAACAATGGTCAAGCCATCTTTTCGATCCGTTAGCCTCACTTACAAACGTAAAACAGTTATTCCCCTTCAACATATCTACATCAATACAAGTCCACTCACGATCCTCACAAAACAATGATAGTTCATTATAAAACTGTTCCGTGGGATGCGCATTAAAATCACCCAGAACATAAACGCACTCAATATTACTAGAATCTATGATAGCGCTTACCGAACCGAGCGTGTCCGTAAAATCCACCAGGTTCACAGCCTTATCCGTAGGCATATACACACTAATCACCAAAATTGCCTTTTCACGTAACACTAATTTTACGGCACATATACGCGGGTTATCACACGAAAGCACTGTAACGTTGGAAAACGCAGTGTGTCGCCAGAGAATCGCTACGCCGCCGTATGGACGCCCGCACAGCATCCCTGCCGTCATGTCCACCGCCGAAGTACCCGTGCAGCCAAACTCCTCACTAATACTATTCAAGTATGATAGATCACTCGGCAACAACCACGTCTCCTGCAGCGCTATTATATCGGAAATCTTACACAACTCGCGTATTCCATGTAAAGAGCGCTTAACACTCTTGCAGTTGAATGAGACTAACTTGAAAGTGTCACTGTTCATTAAGGTTTTAGTCGGCCGTCAACAGAATCATATGTAACTCTGGTCGAAATTTTCTTCTTGAAAAATATAAAACGTCTGAAAATAATGCCCTTAGGCCACAGCGTTTCATCTAAAAACATTTGCAATTGCTTTAGTAACTTCTTTTTAATTTTCCTAAAGTCATTATCATGAATCGTATTCAATTTAGAACTTTTGAGACTTCTAGTTATTTTAATGCAAGATCGCAACCCCAACTGGTAGGCTACTCTTGACGCAAACTCAATCTCAATACAATTCCAATGCGATTAATATGTATCGATATTGGGATAAGTTTCGCAATTTCGGAACGCCCCATATCGATAATAATTTGTTTACTCAATATCCACGCAATTTAATTCCAATGTAGCGCTATTATCGCTTTTAAGAGTGCCATTTGAATTTTTTAGATTTGGGATTGGAAATTGATTATTGCAATTGAGTTTCAAGAGTAACCCACCTGTTCAAGTTTCATATTTCTAGGTATAAGTTTATTTTTTGTTTAGGTAAGTGTTTTATAAACTTATGTATGTTAATATATTGCAGTTAGTACATACAAGAAGTTCACATTAGTTCCACCGTTCACTGCAATATTTCATTGTGCGGGCCCGCTGGAAGTTATTCAGACAATAAACAGCAGCCTTATCCATAGTGTTCTTTTTTGTTTGCTTGCCATAATAAAACCATATTTTGTAACACTTATTGTGCATGCACACATGAACTTGTAAAACAAAAAACAAAATTCACCCCGACATGATAAGGTGAGTGAAAAATAAAACAAAGTCAAAATCGGTCAGTGAATCAGACAGGAGTTACGTCTTCACAATATTAGTAAATATTTTCAGGTACGTGGGCAAGACAAGATATCAGTACGAACGTGATTAGCGCCGCGCAATACTTGTTGGCCAACAGTCGTTTATGAGTTTATGACACAGTGGGATAATCCGCCGCGGCTGGCATATCCCCAAAACGTG
>OY720036.1:18611721-18660007 GCA_963082485.1 Eudonia mercurella
GAATCAGTCAGTCAGGACAAGTCATTATATGTATATAGATATGATTACTTTTTGTTTTATATTATTAGAATGTACTTATGTACATACATAATTCTTATTATACCCACTAAGAGATGAAGGTCAAGTAACTAGTAAGGTCAAAAAGGCCCAAACCAAGACACTAGTTATATACTCGTAGAATAAGAGTATAAAGACTCCGTCTACATACGCTCTATTTTTCAGGTTTTGCCAAATCTGTTTTTTTTTTTTCATTCATTCTGGCATCAAACAATCGTAAACAAACGGTAAGTAATAGAAACCTTAATCTGTTGTAATAGTAAGTAAATCTATATCTTACAGGTACTAATATTATTAAGACCTAAGCCATGAAAAATTAAAAAAAGATAGAATGTGAGTTTGGATATTGGCGTGATTTGCGTTTGGATTGAGATGTCGGGCGCATGAAAGACAAACAGACTTCTTGGCGGGAAAGTGAAGAGTGATGTCTGCGGTTTTGTTTTATTTTCTAAAATTTGTGTTATGTCGAATATTAATGTAAAATAATGGTGGATTATTAACCGTTAAGTGTTCGTGAGTGTACATGAGTGTTGGCAAATGAAACAAAACAGTGTAACGTCACTTTTCAAATTCTCTCAAAAAGTCCGCCCGAGGTCTTAGTAAAGCCCCACATCTTTACTGAGAACTCGTGGGGTTGGGGGTATATCATTTCTCACTTCTCGTTTCTATTATCATTCATCATCATCATAAAGGAAAGAAATATTAAGAAACTAATGACATGGCAGCATGGTGCATACACCAAAAGGTCATAACCTTAGCCGGTTCCTCAGGGAACGAACTACACTTTTAAAAAAAATATATACATACATATACATACTAGTGATGGGCGATTGTTATTAAAAAAACAACGAATGAATCGACAATTGTACTAGCATGTGTTCGATTGTCGATTCATTCGTCATTACCTAAAAACAATCGTATAAAAATTTATGATCGATTGTTACGCAAAAATTAATGAATGAATCGACAAAATTGTATTAGTATCTGTCATGTATTCGATTGTCAATTTATTCATCCTTACTGAAAAACAATCTAAGAAAAATCGACGAACGATTATTCTCTTTTTTCATCTAAAAACACATTAAAATCTATGTAAATGTTTTGTTTTAGTATTTTTTTTTATTTATTAATGTACCTAATTACGGATGCACAACAACAGCTTAATGAGTTAATCATGTGGGCTTTCTGTTCTTTAAGTAGTAAGTTTGTATTAATTTAAACAGGGAAACCTATAATTGGCCTTACTCTTTACCTACCTGAAAAATTGTATACATTTTGTAACGCTGTTGGTTTTCTTATTAAAAATAAATAAATAAATAAAATAAATAAATAAATAAATTACGACGACCGATGGGCGATTGTTACTAAAAAAAGAATCTAATGAATTCACAAAGTGGCACCACTATATGATCCACCATGTCTTCGATTTTCTACTTTATTTCGTATTCCATAGACCTACCTAGTAGATATAACCAATCATAATTAGAGAAAGTACAGACGAAAACAGAACAACCTACCACAAAATGTCAAATTTCTTTAATGATTCTTTAATGAACCTTATTGTTTGGATAAAAGAATCAATATCGATTAGAGAAATATGGCAGTTTTGGATAGGTTGATGTTACTTACTGTACCGCAACGCATCCACGGATAGGTACCTAATACTTAACCATCTAGGTACTCACGGCGGCAGATCAACCTACCCAAAGCTGTCAAATTTCTACAATCAATTTTGAACTTTATTGTTTGGTTATATATTCATTTAAGAAATTTGACAGGTTTGGGTAGGTTGATCTGCCGCCGTGTGTACTTATCTAAAAAATAAAAAAAAATATGACATGTACAGCTAAACTGGATACGATCGGCGGCGCGGGGCGGGCGTGCTCGGCGTAAGCGTAGTACCTAGGTAGGTAACTACAACTAGGCGCCGCGCGCGCCGCTAAACCCTTTGACCACAATATGATAACTATACAGTAAGTAGATACTTTGACTTCATACTAAAGCGCCCGAATCGACGCACGCACACAGACGCGTCATATTGTGCTTTGACAATGCCGACAGCAGCAGGCCGCGAGCGGCACGGCACTTGTAAGATAGGGGTATACTTAATTTAGTAATCGACAAGTAGTCGAAGACGCGTGCCCGATACGAACTACCCGTTTGCTTCGAGTTTGCAGTCGACGTCAGTTTTACAAAACCATTGAAAAGTTAGACAAACCTATTGAGAAATGGCTCTTATGTCTGAGGTATAAGAGCCATTTTTCAATAGTTACGTCAATACTGACGTCCACTACAAACTCGAAGCAAACGGGTAATAAGTTCAGCGACACATCAAGCTGTACCTGTACATACATGGGTACCTTATGCCTTAGACATAAAAGTCATTTTTAAATGGTTTTGTATAGCTTGATGTGTATCTGCCTACCTAGGTTCGATTTATTCGAGGTGAACCGCCCGCGGTAAGCTGTTTGTTTTTTTGTATGACAAGGATAAATCAGTTTTTGAAAATTGTTCAGATCAACAATGACTTTCATTCGTAGTAATTCAAATTAATGCTCTTGATTCAATCGGTTGTTTTAGTAACAATCGTGAAGTTACTAATAATCGATTAACAGGTTATTACTACTAATTAACAATTCGGATAAATGCTTTCGTTTGTCGATTGCTCTAGTAACATTCGCACAGTTATATACCTACTAACAATATTGCGTAATAACGATTTTCATTCTAACATAGTCGACTGTCGATTGTTTTTTTAACAATTGCAAAATTAATAATAATCGACTAGTAATGATTTTCATTCGAATGCTTTTCGATTGTTTTATCAATTGAATAATTCGATTTTATTTTGTAATAATCGCCCATCGCTAATACATACATTGTACATTTGTACTTGTAAACATTATATATGAAGGTAGTCTTACTTGTCTTGCTTGTTAATCATTCAATTCCGAACGGGTAAACTTCAAACATTATAAGTACTAATAAATTTCATTTTAATATATCATTATTGATAGATTAATTATTGATAGGTCTTTGTAATGTGTGTCTTAGCATAATTTTTTAATAAAATTTTATTACAAAGGCAAAACTTAAAACATTACAATTTTGATTTTTAAAAGCTTTTCGAAATGAAATCTTATTTCATACTTTTGTTGATGTCGGTAGTGACTTGGTGTAAAACAATAAATCAAATTGATAATTATCTTCAACCTGAGCAAGTACATATTTCCTTCGGAGGTAAGTTAACACTTTTCTGTAATTTTTAAGTGATAAGCAACTTCTTTTTTCAATTAATATACCTTTTAAGTTTAGGTACACTATACATTATTTATTATGTTTTTACTTGCTACCCTCCACACGCCTTTGAACAATATACCTGTACCTAGCTAACATCTAATCAATCCTAGGTATTAAAACTTCCTGACTGAGTGAGTCAGTCAGTATTTCATGCCACAAGCATTTAGATTGCTGGAGTCCAAATCTAAATAGTAATGATTCTATTTAGTAGTGATGAATCTTGTATAATTTAATAAATTTGGTTAGGTTTCTGCCTGCGTTTTTATAATAAATATAAGTTTGTCTTTGTAAACAACTAAAACAGATGTCTATCTATACCTTTCTACAAAATACCTATGCAATAAATTTTTTTAATAATACCTTATATACCAAAATCTGATTAAAAAGTTTCCTTTTACAATATCTCAAACATTCTACATTTTTAATTAATCTTGATAGTTGCAGTTTAATGAACTTTATTAATAAAAATAATATTAAGCCACTTTATTGTGAATTACTATATAAATATAGAACATGAAGGTTATATGTCCCGTAATTCAATGTGCCTCCCAGCATAGGCCTTCTCTAACAATTGAAATTTAATTACTAGGCATTAAAAATAGAGGTTGAACAAAGACAGTGCTACAAAAATAGGTAGGTACCTGTATATTTTACAGGTTGACCACCACTGGGAACAGACACAATAGAAATTCAATTGTTTGGCGGTCTAATGGCATTTAAGGTATTAAATTTTAATGACCTCCATAGTTGAGAATGTATAGCTTAATCTTAATACTGTGACATTATTTCAAAGAAGGATTGTACTTTGTATGGCTCAAATTACATTTCCAACTTTTTTTATAAATTATCTCCAGATGGGTGTTCTGGTACTGTTTTTTTACTGATATCTATTTTGGAAATGCTTATCTAATTAACTGAGAATCAGTACTGAATAATGTTAGGTATAACCTTAAAAATAGTATCATAAAATTATTTTGTTTAATTATTATTTATCGTGTCCCCATTCTACTTATAGATTATCTCACTTATAACTTGCTATCCAATTGACATTAAAATGAAAACAAAATAGTGATAACACAATTGTTAATTATAAACTGTTAACTCAATAACAGTATGAAATTAGATAGATAGATAAATACTTTATTGCTCACACAAATAAAAACAAAAAACAAGTACACATAATCTTAAAGCTAGCATGGGCAAAGGCGGTCTTATCGCTTTAAGCGATCTCTTCCAGACAACCTTTGGTTTAGGAACCCAAGAAGGAGATAGAGGAAGTGCGCAAATACAGTCGAATATAATAGAATCATATAACAGTACATAAAAAGACATATATATATATATATATATAAATACTTACATAACACATACATACAATATATACATATATACGATATATACATACTTAAATAAATACACATACATGCATAAACATACATACATACATACCTATAAAACCAACAATAAAAACCTAAAACATGTTACTAGCATGTGACTTATTTAATAGATGACTGCAGTTTAGACTTAAAGGCGGAAAGGGTCTTGGTCTTAGTTATTTGAGTTATTAATTTGTATATCAACATATTGCATTCTTTTTTATTTTATTCCAAAATTGAGAAGCATGATATAAAGGCTTATCTCACCTGATTGGAAGTGACAGTAAGGTCAAAAGTGGAAGAGCACCACTTCACTCATAATTGTCAACAATAAAGAATTGTTTAACTTTAAGTGTTAGAAGACAACAATACAACTTAGATTATTGTTATGGTGACAGACTTAGATAAAATAATGGTAGCTAGCAAGGCAACAACTTTAAAGAAGCCTAAGCACCAAAAAACCGTACTATAAGGTAAACCCTCATTAAGAATCAGACTAAGTCTGAGTGTCTCAGAGACCACCTAGGTTTTCATATTCCTGTTATATTCCAGAAAAAGTGAACAATATAGTGGCGACATGGTCGACCTTCAACGACACGAATTCCGTGGTGAAATACGGTGTCTCCAAGCCAGACCAGCAGGTCACCGGCGCCAGCACGCTGTTCGTAGATGGCGGCAAGCAGAAGAGGCCCCAGTGGATCCATCGCGCCACCATGAAGGACCTCGAGTTTGACACGCGTTATGGTAAATTTCTTAGCATGGCTGAGATTTTCTTTACTTTATAATAGGGAAGAGCCTGACACTCATTTCACCTGATAGTATGAGGTTATTGCGGGACTTAAGTAAGTTGGTGGTAGCTAGCCAGGTGGATTTAGTAGCGCTGCCTACTAAATCAAAAGCAAAATGTAACTTATATTTATAGGAGACGGACGGTGTCACCGAAGATAGGTATCAGATATTCCTGATGTCTATAGTTTAAACATAGTAGTACATTAGGTAAAAATGACCAATAATACAGTTTTTCATGGCATTAGCATAAATGTTCTTAATCAATAAAGTTAGTGCCTAATAAATTGTCTGATGATATGTAACTGATAATATTGTATTAACAAGAAAGGTAAAATCCAGCCTTAAATACTATGCTTTCTTCCTCATAATATTGAATATGTATAAACTGTAGCTGCCTGCAATACACGGGTAGGTATTTATAACTGCTACAGCTCTTTAATCTGCGACATTCGCCATAACATTACTAATCAGTAAACGCGGTCAGTTTTATTGGCGGTCTCAGTTGCGACGCATTACGTCCTTGTTTAATTAATTATTGGGTAAACATTATGATTATGCATAGCTCATGATAATGTATAGCGTGTACATAATAGAATTTACTAGTAAGCAATAATCAGCTTTGTTAAAGAAAGTTCAAAATGATTTTTATTTAATTAAACTCAGAAGTATTATTCGTAATAAAGTCTTCTATGGATAAGAACCCGACAATAAAAACAATAGTCATCCTTATAAAAGTTGCAACTGTTGCTCAAATCTAAGTTATCAAACATACAAACACCAACTATGCATCGAAAGTTCGACACTCTGCCTGACCTGGGAATTGAACTCGGGACCCCAGGTATCGAGCCAAGCGCTTTGCGACAAGGACAGCGAGGCGATTTGAAAAAAAAAAATTGCAAAGTTTAATAAAGTTTATCCAAACCAAAACCGTAAAATGTTTGTATGAAATTAGAATCAGAAAAATTTATCAAATGAAAACGGTTTGGTGATCTATGGACAATGAGAGCTATTGACCTCGCAGTATTTAAGTATAACGTGTATGGTGCAGTGTACCAGGTGGGCTCGGAGGATGGGTGGTCGCAGCCGTTCTCGTTCAAGACGCCGCCGGCCGGCGACGACTGGGTGGTGCGCATCGCCATCTACGGCGACATGGGGCTCAATGGCTCCTTGGTACGTTGATAAATCTAAACTAATATTATAAAAAGGAAAGCTTTGTATCTTTGTATGTATGTATGTTTTCAACGAATACACCAAACCGCACTAGGGCCCGCGTGGTGGTTTATGGCCCGTTCTTCCTGTCCGTCCATAGGGGAGGCTCGTGCCCCAGCAGTTGGGACATAAAAAGAGATGGTAATGATTTTAAATTAAATACCTGTCGAAGTTGTTAGAACATTTTAAAACCAATCAATCTTGTCTCGTTGGTATTCCTTTAGTCGCTCCCGTTCCTAAAGAAGGATGTGCAGCAAGACAAGTACGATCTGATCCTGCACGTGGGCGACTTCGCGTACGACATGAACGAGCAGGAGGGCCGCGTGGGCGACGACTTCATGAACCTCATCCAGCCGCTGGCCGCCTACGTGCCCTACATGACCTGCCCCGGCAACCACGAGAGCGCCTAGTCAGTACACTTGCACAGGTTTATTAGCCCGAACCCCTTGAAAAATTTACTCGTAGTAGAGACAACCTTGTTTAAAGTTTATACTGACACCCCCTACCAACCATCAGGTTACAAAAAGTGTCAGATGTCCTTGCGCAAGTAAAACTCGCCCTAGGGACCATCTGCGTGAGGGCATAACGCCAGATCAGGACGCACCGAAGCGCATTCTTCATCCGGTATTCTTAAGACTAGTGTCTGAAGCTAGTTGCCCCGTGGACACGTATAGTCCACTACCTAATATCCAGATAGGTCACCGGAGCTGTAAGCTCGCTCACTTCACTTACACGTTGCACTAAGAGCACAACTCGCAGTTTCCACTGCTCGTAGTAAGGGCAACTCTGCTATACATGACTTAAAGTTTATAATGACACCCCCTACCAACTGTTAGGTTACAAAAAAATGTCAGCGGACCGAGGACGCTTGCATGATGTCATTCCCTTTAGAAACCCTCTGACGGTATTTCGATCACACAGCTTGAGGAACCCTTTGAGTTTCTCGCCGCCGTGCCCCCAAAAAAGTCCGGTGATGCTGAAAAGGCTGCCTGAGCCCATCAGCAAACCTCAAAAAAAGTTTATTGAAAAGAAAATAAACACTGTAATGTAATATAACACAATATTATCTTCGATCAATAATAGTACTAGTGTAAAACAGCGCCATCTAGCCGAATCGCGGCTAAACAGCTTGCTATTAAGGGTAAGTTCCGATATACACTGCGAGCACTGTTCAGTGCTCTTTCTCGTGAGAAATTTGTTCCGTTATGGACTGACAGTATACTGCCGCAGTATCCTAGGGAAATATATGAAGTCATAAATCGTCGCCATTTTTGTACTGTAAGCACTGGTATTTTCGAGGTAAGGTGCTCCTCAGTGCTTTGATCACGTGATCAACAGCGTTCAGAAATGATGACATGGATGATAGCCTTAGAGCATTTATGACAGCATGGATGACAGTATACTGGACTGCGTTCCGTTTTAAACCAGTTCCTTTATAGGAACGGCTTCGCAGTACACTAAATTGACGTCACACCTTTCAGTGCTCGCAGTGCATATCGGAACATACCCTAAAACCAACACGCTCTCACGCGCACACGTAGCAAACTCGTTAACACATTTCAACTATGTGGCCAGAGAGCGCTGTTGAGGTGACGCATATAAAAGGCTGGGACGACAGTCCGCGGTCGCAATCATGTATAATATGTAAACCTTTGACAAAAATCAACCTTATGTCAATGACATTCGGGTACACAAATAAAATTGTACCTTAACAATCTTGTAATAAGGTTGATTTTTGTCTATCGTTCAGATATTCTTCGTTCGATCAATCTGACGCTGACCGTAATACGTTTGGTGCAGCAACTTCTCGCACTACTCGTCGCGCTTCACGATGCCGGGCCCGGAGTCGAACCTGTTCTACAGCTTCGACGTGGGCCCTGTGCATGTGGTGTCGCTGTCCACCGAGGTGTACTACTTCACGGAGTACGGGATGAAGCTTATGGCCAACCAGTACGACTGGCTGACGCACGATCTGACCATAGCCGCCTTGCCTGAGAACAGGTGATGCTGACGTGATGAGGCGTGATGAAACGTGATGACAGTTTTTAAATTTACATTATAAATATGCACTAAATAATGCCTCATCATATTAATATAACAATTTCAGTAAATGCAGGTATAAAGATGAAAAAATAATTAAATTTGTAGTAATTGTATGTAGAGATAGTGTTAACACTTTTTTGAGTAGGTACCTACTTTACTTGCATTTGACCCGGTAAGATTCCTGGTTCTTTAAAAGTTTTTAAAATGTAAGTTAACTTAAATTTAAAACATGTTTTTTTATTCTTTTTATTGGGACTCAGACATACTTAGAATGAAGTTGAAAAGAAAGTTCGATTTAATTTCACAAATTTCGTTGAAAACTTGTCACGCAAAAGTACTCTTGTAGAATCTTCCGAACGTTTCCCAATCGAATCTAAGTCTCATGATACGTAATTCATTTAATAGAATTTTTAAGAAAAAATGTATTGTATGTGTAACTGTCGGAGTGGTGTGCGCAGGCGCAAGCACCCGTGGATCGTGGTGATGGGGCACCGGCCCATGTACTGCAGCAACTCCGACGACCCCGACTGCAGCGTGGAGTACACGCGCACCGGCTTCCTCGGCCTCTTCGGTGAGTACCACCAGCAGAGCATCACCATCATCATCATCATCGTCATCATCATCATCATCATCATCATCAGCTCTTTTTATGTCCCCACTGCTGGGGCACGAGCCTTCCCTATGGTTGTATAGGGAGAACGAGCCATTAACCACCACGCGGGCCCAGTTGGTGGTTGTTAATGCAGCCGGGACCAACGGCTTTATGTGCCTTCCGAAGCACGGAAGAGCTCGAGATGATACATTTTTGGTCACCCATCCGATGACCGGCCTTTACGAAAGTAGCTTAACCTCGGCACTTGCAGACCGGGCGCGTTAACCACTGCCCCATCAAGCTCCTCAAGAAAAGTTTGACTAGCGGTCACAATACCGTGCCCATTTTGCAATACCGGTTTTATCGATATTACTATTTTTTCAATACCAGTTTTTCGGTTTATTCGGTTATTTCGGTTATTTTTTTTGTTAAAAGTAAAAACAACTTGTTTTATTAGGAAATTAGTTATTTATTTTTAGTGTTTTTTGGAATTAGTGCTATCAATTGGGTTGTATTTAATCGATCACCAAAGTAACCTAACGTAACCCACAAAAATACTAAGTTAGCACCTAAAAATACAAAGTTAGCACCTAAACTACATTTAGATGCTAACTTACCATTTTAGGTGCTAACCTACTATTTTTTGTGGATCAATTTATTATTTCTCTCATAAATTTAGTACTAGTACTAGGTTGTTTGGCAGTCGGCAGGTACACACAGTAGGTAGGTATAAGTACTAAAAGATAAACTAACACAAAGGGAATAGTTTAAGTACAATATTGTAGACTAATATTATTAAATTAGACGAAAAAAATCATAGTCAGCCTTTCATCAAATTCCTACAAAAATACAAGAATTAACATAAGAAACGAGATCTCCCTCGTTCGCTAATCGGGAATACTCTGAATCGTTCGGATTGTTTCGGCCGCCCGCCGCCGCGCCCGTCCCGTTGCGTCGCGTCGCCGCCGTATTTAAATATTGCCAGCAACAAGTTTTGCATGCTTGTTTAAAAGAAAACATATTTTGCTTTCTTTTACTGATAATACCGAAAATACCGAAAATCTCGGTTATGATTATTTTAATTCCGGGATTCAAAATGAGAAATTTTCAGTCGGGATCCCGGTATGCGACCACTAAGTTAAACACCGGCTAAATGTGCTGTGCTCGAAGCCATTAAGGGAAAAAAAAAAGTTTGAGTCAGCCTCGTCCTGCCCGCAGGCCTGGAGCCGCTGCTGCAGGAGTTCGGCGTGGACCTGGTGGTGTGGGCGCACGAGCACTCGTACGAGCGCACGTGGCCGCTCTACGACAACGTCGTCTACAACGGCTCCTACGCGCAGCCCTACCACAATCCACGGTCAGTGCTGTTTCATCATCATCATCAGCTCATTTTATATCCCCACTGCTGTGGCACGAGCCTTCCCTATGAATGGATAGGGAGAACGGGCCATAAACCACCATGCGGGCCCAGTGCGGTGCGGTGGTTGTTAACGACCGACGGCTTTACTTGCCTTCCGAAGCACGGAGGAGCTCCAGATGATAAATTTTTGGTGACCCATCCAATGACCGACCTTTGCGAAAGTGGCTTAACCTTAGCAATATATAAAATTAAGTATGACACGATACCTGGAATAGGGTGTTTGACAGGTTTTAAAAAATATGTCTAATGGTTCATTATAGCATAATATATTTTCAATTTGATTAATTCGTTGTAAATTTCTTTATTTTTTATGAAAATCGCCATTAAAATTTAAATTAATAAAATAGCCGCCAAAACGATGCATGCAGGTCACGTGATGTCGTGACGTCAGTTGCATGTAAACAAACTTAGCTGTCAAATCACACCGTACAAAACTTCGAGTGACATCAAGCAAATGACGTCACGACATCACATGACCAATCCCGTGCGTTTCGATCACGTGGTCAATCATAAAAATTTAATTATTTTATAAATGATTGTTTATAAAAATTATACTTATTTTAAAATTACTTGCTGGCTAAATTGGCTTAAAAAATTTTTTACTAAGTTAACAACAGTTTGATCTATATTTTCATTGTAGTCAAATACCCTATTACCATAAACTTCAAAATATTATGACTTCTTTCTGGGAAACTTATATAAGACTCGTGCTATGATTTATGCTATTACTGGAACGTTTCCTAATACCGATATGGCTTTACTGGAACATTACTGGAATATTTACCAATACCAATATTGTTTTAAAAACTCGGTTGTATTATGCTCTAATCTAATAAGATCACCTATATCTATCATTGATTGTGACTTTAAAACTTCTAAATCAATTATGTGAAGTTTGCGTATTCGAATCATGATGGAGTCTGCAATCTAGATTTTGTGTTTCGCTTTTGCAAAGACTTGATCGATTGTGTGATTATTATCCGTTTGAATGTGGCTTACTTATTTATGGGGCTTTGTGTTTTTTTGTTCCTATTAGTAGGATTTTATGGCTCGTTCTGTCGGCCACACTACTACTATTTTTTAATATTTTTTTATGGCTATATGAATTGTTGAAGGTTCTTCTTTATTTTAGATGTAAGAAATATTTATTTATAAATGTTCAAATAATTTTTAACGCAAATTTTGTTGCGAACAAATTATAAAAACACAAATGTTAAAAAATTGGAAGAGCACCTGACCCGGAATGTCAGAAGGGTGCAGGTTCAAATCCTGCTCGTGGATTTTTTTTCAACATTTGTGTTTTTATTTATTTATACTTAATGACAATTTCACAATAACAACAAGGTTACATCAGAGGGGCGACTTTTGAACCGGTGACTAATTCTCACGCTATGATATCAATTACGAGTGAGTGAGAGAGAGAGAATCATTATTGACACACAAAAAACTGTTCCTTTTTCTCTTATTCAAGGTAACTTATTTTTGACAAAAAAAAAATTCGAACGATATTTGTATAATAAATTTGTAAAAATATTATATTTCATACTGTATTTCATGTTACTATTAATTTCGAGATCACCGGTGACATTCAAAAATCGCCCCCCTGAAATAAATAATACCTACTATTTTCAATAAAAAATACAATTATACTGATTGGTGTGTGTCTGTGAACTATTAGTAAATAAATAATCATTGGTTCTTTCTTCCAATATTAATCCTATTTCGTTACAAAACAAGTGAGTCACCTGACATAACATACTATAACATTTATGTAAGTATTTAACATACTTTAATATACATAATATAATATAATATACAAAAACACGAAACTTTTGCAACTGAACTAACGACTTTTCGCTTAAGTAGCATTCTAGTTGTAGTAACATCACTTTAAGTTAAAACTAGTAATAATTAAATAATAATAATAATGAGTAATTTGACTGTTAGTACGTAATTAGCAAAATTTATTAATTGTTTCGTTTTTTTCCAGAGCTCCCATCCACATCGTGACGGGCTCGGCCGGCTGCCGGGAAGGCCCGAGTCATTTCGAGAGTAAGTTACATGCTACCACCACCATCATCATCATCATCTTCATCATTTATTTATTTTATAAGAGACACCATCGACAATATCATTTTACACAGTAATAAATGTAAGTACTTAAGGGCAAGTCCCTTTAGTATTCGTTTAATGACATGCCTTTATTTAGTCGTATGATAATATGAAATAGGCCTTTACAAGCATATACAGCATTCAAAAATTTTGTTGCATGAATTTTATTTTTTATTTTTAAGTGCTAATTGCTGCACTGAAGCTGAATTAAATATTTATAAAATTCAGTGAAAAAATTAAACGCCCACCCTGGAATCGAACCTGGGTTTTCCGCAATCCGGGCGGCTGCACTGACCGCTATGCTACCGGGAAGGCTGACGTAAGCTGTAGTATTTTTTTCACTGTATTTTATAAATATTTAATAAAGTTATAAACTAAAACTAATAAATAAATATATTAATTAACAATTTAAAAATTAAGAGGAATTAATCTCTCCAACAAAAAAGGGGGGACTTCTTTAAGAAGGTAGTGAATTTAACATTGTCACACACTTTCTCTTGTATAAGCATTCAGTATCATCGGAGCAAACATCCCCAAATTCCCCAAACACTGAAATATAATAATATTTTTGACTATTGAATTTCAATTTGATTATTAAGATCCATACAGTTACCAGTGACTTTGTAATAAGATAAAAAGAGAACGGAGGAGCTCGAGGTGTTTAGTCTTTAGTCACCGGTTCAATAATCCCCTCCCCCCTTCCAAGCCCGTTGTCAATGGTCTGATGCCTTCCCCGCAGAGACGCCGCAGCCGTGGTCGGCGTTCCGCTCCCGCGACTACGGATACACCCGGTTCGAGGCGCACAACAAAACACACATCTACATCGAGCAGGTACGCACGTATAGCTTACTACACAGCACAATGACATTTAATACTTACATCAGTCTCGGATCCTGCGATTGTTTTTATATATGTTACGGGTAAGCATTTGACCTTGCATCTCACCTGTGATGATAAAGGTGGTGAAGGTGGAAGCACACTTCACCCAAAATCCTCAGCTATTGTGGCACTGGCTATCTTATCTCCAGCTGCCGGAACACAACAATGCTAGGTACAAACATTATAACGATATACACTGGACCGCAAAGAAAAAGGGTCGACTAGAAAATCTTGTATAACTTCAAAAGCACCTGACCTAGCTTTATGAAATAAAGACTAAATTAAAGCATATTTAATGTCGCCTTTTTATTTATTTTTGATAATTGTATAATGAATTTAGTTTTTAAATTTAGTACCAAAAAATTAAAATCAATTGTTTCGCATTTGTTATAGTTTATAAAAAATGCTATAAATATGGTGTCTCTGCCTTATAAATTGCCCGTTTATTACAATGCCTGTCCGCATACAGCTCAGATAGTGTTTGACTATTTTCAAGAAGTCGATACCACACACATGGATTGGCCAGCACGCAGCCCCGACATAAACCCCATTGAGCATACATGGGACTAACTGGGACGACGTGTACGTCAGCAGAATCTGCCGCCAATCACGTTAGAATGGCAGAATATTTAAGCCTTAAAAACCTAGTAGAAAGTATGACAAATCGCATAACAGCAGGATTGCGAGCTCGCGGAGGCAACGGCACATCTGTAACCAATCTACATTTACGAAAATACTGGAAAAACTACGCATTTTTATTTATTTTACATTTATAAAAAATAAAAAGCTTGAATTCATTTTATTTTATTTTCATTTAAGCACAATTTAGTTTTTATTTTATAAAGATAGGTCAGGTACCCTTTTTCTTTGCGGTCCATTGTATTCAGAGAAGATGATGGAGGACAAACAAGCCCTTCCACCAACCAAACTGAGTACAATCATGCAAATCCCGTTGTTGGGAATCGAAGTCGGCACCTTTGAGTTGTCTCATATGTCGATTCATTTGTTTGTCCTATTGTGCTACTTGAATGCTTTGAGTTTGACTAGTGCTGCCCCCTGCAGGTGTCCGTGGAGCGCGTGCCGCTGGCCGCGAGCGTGCTGGACTCGTTCTGGATCGTGAAGCACCATCACCAGCCTTACGACTACGACTTCTCCGACAACCAGCTCTACTAACATCATCGGTAGTGGATCTTCGTGGACTTCATGGCAGAAATTAGTTGGGGTCATCTAGGAAATCATATTATTAGTAAATAAAATTAAAAGAACGTAACCTGTGTGTGGACGAAAGCTTATAATGTCATATTTTGTATACTATATTGAAAAATCGTTAAGATTAAGTTGAGATATTCAATTTTGGCAGGAAAAGCAGAATCTCTTTTAGAATAACAAGACGTAGATAAAAGACTTAATAGATAAGGGCTAAGCGCGTCGGGCCGCGAATTCGCATTTCAATATATGAATTGCTTGCCTTGCAATAATGCGTACCAAAGTTATGTAATTTGGAATTATTTCTTTTATACATTTATGTTAACATGAATATACATATTATCATTGCTAATTTGATTTTTTATTTTCATAACATTTATTATAAATGCCTTTCCTCGTGATATTCAGGTCGAGTAATCAAATGGGTATAGGGAAGTTGGAAACCATAAGATATACGGTAATTTGTTCAAAGAAGTCATTGTATCAAAGATTAATAAAAACATTCAATTTTTTTCAAGAAAAAAATAAAGTACCTAACACAAATTTTCATTCATTCATTCATCTAGTTTGTACCTAGTTTATTCCTTGGCTTCAGCCTCAAGCACGATCCGAGTGAATTTCTAGTTTATTGTGCAATACCAAGCAACTGCGGATGCGGAAGTATTAGCTACTCAACGGTATTAGTGATAACGCAATGAACAACGCGCCGTAAATCTCCAGTGGAACCCGATGCATATGCGAGCTAGGCGCCAAAACACTTTGGAGAGGCCTTATGTCTAGCAGTACACTAATATAGGTTGATGATGTTAGAATCAAGCCATTGAGACAACGTGAAGGTGAGAACGCAGAATCAAGGTCTTGAGACCCTTTATGATAGCGTAAGTGTGGAGAGGGGTGCCTTACGCGAGTTTTATTTCCCATTCGATCACATCTTGACGACCTCTTCTGTAGGAGAGTGGCTGAGGTCCCGGGTTCGAATCTCGGTCGGGTCAATGTCGAAAGCGAACTTTTCGATATTGTGTCGGGTCTGGGTGATTGTGGTACCGTCATTGTTTCTGATTTCCCTAAAACGAGTGCTTTAGCTATATGTTTTGATCCCAAGGTAAGCCTTAAGATCAAAACAATGTATGTGATGTTGTCTATTTTTTTTTAATTAATGAAAGCGAGAATCGGTATGGTAAAGTGTTAACCCTTTAACCGCCAGACTTCATATCAGTTGTGCCCTCAGCGCCAGGCACGAAAATCTAAAAATAAATACCTACAACAAATAGGGATGTTCAATGGGTGTGCGTCAGCACAGCTGGGCCACAGTGGAAAACAGACTTTTTGACTATGCCAGGAATTAGTCGATAATTAGTCGAAATTAGTCGCCAAGTAACAGAATTAGTCGTAGTAATTTTGGGATAAGGTAGGGGCTTCAGTACAATAGGGTTCGCCCTGGTACCCTGAGGCGCAACGTTAGCAATATGACATGTTTATACACCCTCATACCATTTAGCCCTCGGCACGTGCTCACCTTGGCATTGGGTCATCCATCTAATCCATCTAATCAAAGACAGAATTCGCATTCATAACAAACGAACGAACGATCTTATTTTCCCGAGTTCCTATGGCAATCTTCCAGCTCCATCATCAGACCCTGGTTAACATCTAGCACCAAAGTACTCGTCAAGACGAATCATACGAGCCCAAACTCGATGGGGCTGTCGTTTAATTACAGAGTTCCTATGGCCATCTTTCAGCTCAATTATCAGACCCTGGTTACCATCTAGCACCAAAGTACTCGTCAAGACGAATCATACGAGCCTGAACTCGATGGGGTTGTGTCGTTTAATAACCGAGTTCCTATGGTCATCTTCCAGCTCCATCATCAGACCCTGGTTACTTTCTAGCACCAAAGTACTCGTCAAGACGAATCAAACGAGTATAAACTCGATGGGGTTGTGTCGTTTAACTACAGAGTTCCTATGGCCACCTTCCGGTTCCATCATCAGACCCTGGTTACCATCTAGCACCAAAGTACTCGTCAAGACGAATCATACGACCCCAAACTCGATGGGGTTGTGTCGTTTAATTACCGAGTTCCTATGGCCATCTTCCAGCTCCATCGTCAGACCCTGGTTACCATCTAGCACCAAAGTACTAGTCAAGACGAATCATACGAGCCTAAACTCGATGGGGTTGTGTCGTTTAATTTCAGAGTTCCTGTGGCCATCTTCTAGCTCTATCATCAGACCCTGGTTACCATCTAGCACCAAAGTACTCGTCAAGACGAACCATACAAGCCCAAACTCGATGGGGTTGTGTCGTTTAACAACCGAGTTCCTATGACCACCTTTGCATTGTCATCCAATTTACACATGCATGCTCATTCGGTAACCGGGAAGTGGATAAAAAAAGCTTATTAAAAGAGTTACTTTGTTATTTATTGTAATTTAATTTCTAGTATTTTTTTTTAATTTATTTTGGACCACATAGGTTTACAATGTTTGATTTATAATATGACTATTCTTATAATATATTATTTATTGTAAGCCCAGCATCGCTGGTCACAATTTATGAATTTAGGAGCTTCTTTAAGTGGAGCTATACATAGGTACATGTATTTTTTATACTATTTAAAAAATATACTTTTATTTAAAAAAAATAATGCATCCATAATGCTATGACAAAGTGGACATCTTTGTCCGTACTGCCAAGTGCATAAAACGCTACCACAGACCATCTCAACATCAGGTACAGTCAACCACATCAATATGCATGCACATTGTTGGGCCAGATGGATTCAAATCCATAGCGACATCTTAATAAAGGTATGAAGTAGAATAATAATGATACATAATTATTGCCGTTGATTGCACCCGGAAATATATAATATTATTAATTACAAAAGTATGAGTTACAAAAAATATTAAAAAATATTAAGTTCATTATTAAACATCATTGAGAATGTCGATTACGAACTTCCTATTAGTAGGTATTTTGGTAACCCAATGAAACAAAAAGCGTTTAAAGATCTTGAAAGATTTCAGCAGACTTCAGCAGTAGTCATGTTAAATTTTAAACACATTTATCGATAACACGAACATAATAACTACACGCATAAGCACAACACCAATGGAAAATTCCAGAAGGCGGCACTCGTTTATGGCGTCAGAAGCGATAGTCTTTCTCCGACCGTGGCGCGAGACGGGGTGTATTAACAACATTCGTTTCTAATCATGCAAGCTAGGGATGGGAATCATCAGGTGGGTTACTCTTGAAACACAATTGCAATAATCAATTTCCAATCCCAAATCTAAAAAATTTAAATGTCACTCTTAAAAGCGATAAAAGCGCTACATTGGAATTAAATTGCGTGGAAATTGAGTGAACAAATTATTATCGAGATAGGGTGTTTCGAAATTGCGATACTTATCCCAATATCGACACATATTAATCGCATTGGAATTGTATTAAGATTGAGTTTGCGTCAAGAATAGCCTACCAGTTCAGTCACTGACATTTTTATACCTATTTTTAAAGAAATTAAATGAAATAAACAAATTTATTTCTACAGTAACAGTTGCTTTATTTGTTTTATAATAAATTAGTCAGTCAGTATAAACAGAAATATTATAATTTATGTGGATTTTTGTATCAGTAAATCTTTGCTTATGTCCCGTCCCGTCCCTATTGTCAGATTTTTCCGACAGGGACGTTGGACATCAATACAATTTTTTAAGAATAATATCAGTAATTTATCTAACTTCAGACATTATTTTTATGTCTTCTAATTAAGAGACTAAAATGTAATCAATTGTAAATGAATACTTGATTAACTATTTATCAAATATAAACATTATTTTCATATAATACAGCGTTATTATACAAAAAAAGCAGATTATACAAGTAGTGGTATTTGGTCGTAAATATACGACCTTGGCGAAATAGGCCCGAAAAAATTTGTCGGATTAATGTCCGACCTTGGCGGTTAAACGGTTAACTCTCCTACTTAGTCACTATAGGATAGGAGGCGTTGCTTCATTGCCATACAAAAGCTGGTTTTCGTGATTGAACGGAGAATATCTAAATTTTTACTTTTATTTTTTAAGTGTTAATTGATACACTTAAGCTGAATTAAATATTTATATAAAATACAGTGAAAAAATTAAACGCCCACCCGACCCAGCCAGGAATCGAACCTGGGTCTTCCGCAATCCGGGCGGCTGCACTGACCGTTATGCTACCGGGAAGGCTGGCGTAAGCGCTGAATTTTGTCACTGCTTTTTGATTTTTAAAATACTTTAAAGCGACATTAGTGCCATCTATCCAAAGGTATTTACAACCGATGGAAATGCAGATCAGCAGATTCATCTTTGCAGATGAATATCACAAATTGATAAGTAACACAACGCTATAGTAAATTTTTACTTTTATTTTTTAAGTGTTAATTGCTACACTTAAGCTAAATTAAATATTTATATAAATATTTAATTCAGCTTAGTCTTAAGGTGAATATCTAGGCAACCAATACATGCTTTTGCCAGCCATCTTGTTGCGACGATCTTCGTAAGATGGCTGGCAAGAGCTGGATGAGAGTAGCGGATCGTGTTCAGTGGCATGCACTTGAGAGGCCTATGTCCGGCTACTATAAGCTGATGATGGTGGTGATGATGAGTGTGTGCTTGCAGCGCGCCGGTGCACCTGGTGACGGGGTCGGCGGGCTGCCGCGAGGGGCGGGATCACTTCAAACGTAAGTTCCATCAACGACGGGTGCAATTATGAACCGGATAATCAAAAATACTAAAAATCGCACCATACTAGCAAAATCTTGTGTAATTTTTATGCTATGAAGATGTGAAATTCTAGTCTGTTTTTACACGACTCAAAATTTACTAGTTACAAACTGTAAACACTAGTATTTCAATGGCGGACCCTACACAACGCAAAGATTACGAGTTTGTGCTTCCTAAAATGAAAAATAAAATGTTATCAAACATTTACTAATTTAATACATACAATTTTATAGTTTAAATTCGTGTCTAATAAAGTAAGTATTAATTTCTTTATATATTATAATGGCGTTCCAGATAACCCATTCAAATGGTCAGCCTTCCGGTCACAGGATTACGGCTACACAAAGTTTAAAGCGTTCAACAAGACCCACATCAACATAGAACAGGTAAATTCACACACATACTATTATTATTAATTTATTGGTCTTACAATATAAATCACAAAGTTACTTATTTAACTAATAAAGCAAAATGCAAATTACCTACTATGTATTTTAAATTGTTAATTTGCATTCACAATATTGTCTTTATATCAAAATAGCACTTGACAAAAAGGCTTTGAGTCAAGTTTATCTACTACCAGAGACTATGTTGTCTTTTTTTAAGTGCTATTTTTAAAGTTTCATGTCTTGGCAACAAAAACTTGGAACTAAACTACAATAAATCTATGTATTTACATGTACTGCTTTTATGTTTCAGGTTTCGGTCGACCTCGGTGGCGAAGTAATAGACACGGTTTGGCTTGTGAAAAATGATACACTCTCCTTCAACCGGTTGTAAATGATGGTAACATTATTTGACATCAACCTTGAAATAAAGTACACATCCTTTTATAAAAGAATTAATTTTCTTTTGTTACATAATGGTAATCTTTTGTATTATTTACGGGTAATTTGTGATAAATAACCAAATGAAATATTTCCCTTTGCTGTAATATTTATATTGTATATAACTAGTTAGTTCAAGTCTCCCTCCTTTATTACACCCTTTTGTCTAGATTATTTGTGTATACAATTATTGTACACATTCAATGCTTACATATAGTAGTAGTACAATTTTTTGTTAATGTTATAAAATATGATTTACTCACATTGCTGCAATGTAAACAAAGTACAGTCACGTATACATTCTCATTTTTACCAAAGGTAAAACTATATAAAATTCTATCTACATGTTTTTTTCTCTAAATCATCATGATTAAAGATTATAAATATTACACCATGTAAAAACTAATAAACACTTTAGTTATGACTGCCTCTTTCTTTTTTAATTTTATTTATGTGTCTATAGAGTTCTTGTATGTTGGAATTGATACTTCTTTTAGGTTTCCTGCACAGTTTCGTCACTTTGCCGTCCTTAATGGGCCCAATTGGTGTACCTGGTTTAGTAGTTTGTGAAATATTCGGTTTCTTTTGATTCGTGGGTTTGATAGGTGGTGGTTTTCTTGCTAATATGTCTATAATGTAAAAGTCTTTGCTGGTTTCTTCATAAATTTGTGCACCTAACTGAAGATAAGATATCAATGAGGCTGCTAACCTCGGAAACAGAGACACTGTGCAGTTTCTGTTGTGTTCAAATGGATCCTGGATACATATTTTAGTGTCAATTTTAAGAGCTTCACATACATTACTGCTTACATTTTCTTTATAGACACCAAATTCACTAGGAATATCTTCTAATTTATTAAAAAGATGTCGAGGTATAATCTGTCCTGTGAATGGTGAAATTATATTTTCATCAAAATTTAAAGAACTGTAAAATTTAAAGAATCCTCCCAAAAGCTGATGAAGGGTGTGGCTGTTCTCTGTCTCCAAAGCAAAGTTGTCTGTCTCAAAACTAAAGTTCTCATTGAAAGCTGTGTTCCAGTGATCCACTACTAATGTCTGGTAATCTTTCTGCAGCTCTGCTATTGAGGGCAAAATATGAGCTTGCTGCAAGTAATAAATGACTAGCAGTATTAGGCCATAGTTAGGCACCTTATTAGTGCCAGTGAGCTGATGAACTTTGGCCCAATACTTTACAAGCACTGCTAGAGTGATGGCTCGCTTGTCCAAATGCAGTAAAAATGCTATTAACCGACTGTTTCTTACTCCTACCATACTTTTAAAATTGATATCACAGTGCCGGTGTGTAGGGATGTGAAAGAATTTCACTATAGGCACCTTGGCTGTTATTATGGCAAATGGTTTTTGAAATAACCAAGGCTGCCTTCTAAGCACATTTCTGGCTATTATTACATTGTGTTTATGTTTAATATATCCATTCTCCGGTATTTCGATGAAGCAATCCACATCACTTGTTTTAATTCCTAAGCCAGTTACTATAGATCCAAAAGGCACCACTTTGCAACCTGTAAAACAATATGAAATTCGTACAGTAGAATTGCATAGCTCTATTTTGAAGTTGTGTTATATGTGATCAGTGTTAAAAACTGCTTATAAAATATATTTAGCCAAGGAAATTAGTACCTAACAAAAATGTTGTTTATGAAAAGTATAATAAAATTAGACTAGGTAGACAGGTGGTCTACCTACATGGTAAAATATGCTAACTATACCTGGCCACGACCACTGCAGAGCTCCTTCCAGATGAATAAATAACAAGTTTAAATCTTGTACCTCTTGCTTTGTAAGTCTTACATTTTGCATTATATTTTTGACCTGTGCATCGAAATCACCTACTAGGTTCAAGTGCGGTAACGATTCTGTTAAAAAACAAAACAGTTAAAGCACACAAAGAATATTAGAAAATGCAAGATGGTTTTATGTTAGGTACTAAAAGAAAATACCTTGCTGCATATTTGAAGCTATCACAAATTATTTGTTCGCGCAGTAAAGAGTTGGCATACACATCATAAGATGTAAATGTAGTTAAAATTTCAAAGAAATATTGAATTTTCCAGCCTGTTTTGATGTGTAAAAATTAAAAACTCGTCTAAATTAAACAATAGGTATACCTATTTAGCATGCATGTCATAGTAGTAAAGTGTGTCTGGCAACACTGTCAACAGAGTGTCAACAAGTTAGTGTCAATGTCTTCTTTCTTATTAATTTGTGTCTACAGTCGAACACAATTCCGCCAATACCACGTAGGTAGCCAATACACGGAAGGATTCGTATGGATTCAATTGTAATTTTGAGTTTTGCAAATTTACCAAGAACAAGTACAACACAACATGCTTCAGATTTAATATTCTATCTATTATTCTACACTTTGTGTACAATATAGCTTGATACCTACTATGACACACTGAGCAAGTAATCACTATGACAGATCTCATCAAAATCAAAGACGTGACTTTGTAAAAGCGTATGAATTTATTTGAATTTAAAATAACATATTTTTTTTATAATCCCGCACTTAATATACTACAATTACTTTTTATGATTGTATTTCATACGTTAGATAAGGTTTATCCCAATAAACTCTCGCATAACTCACATTTATCACAATTTTAAAATATTACGATAAAATAAACGTAAATACTAGTGTTGGGATAGTAAACCAAGTGAAGTTCATTTGACATTCAATAACCAATTGATTAAATGACATGGACAAAATATTGCATTCCGTTTACAAAAAAAACAGCAACAAAATGTGTAAAATTACAAAAATAGAAAAAGAAATCATCACGTAATATTAACCTCTCTAAACTTGTCAGGTTATAATTAAAAATAATTAGAAATGCTAGTTCCGTTTTTATTTTATTCGACAAAATGTTACTATTTTTTCAATACTCGACGTTCCTTACCATGCAGACTTTATATGTAGGCATGTCGTACAAACACAAAATATTCATATAAGATATTTTGTGTTTATTTCATCTTCTGTTAATTAGGTACTCAAAACAGTTTAAAGGCCAGAAGTAGTTTTAAATAGTTCTTTAATGTAAGTACTGAAAACACTACCCAGATTAATAACTGTTAATAAAAGCATTAATATTAATTGAAACCATGTCAGTCTGAATAATGTGCTCAAAATATACCAAAAAATATTTCAGTATAATTATAGCTTTTTAAATTGTGAGGTAAATTTCTGTCACTGCATAATAGAAAAGTTTCCGTATTTTCAGAATATAATGTTTAAATCGCTTATTACTAAGGTGGTATGTCAAATGTTACACATCATATGCGACTACTGTAAGACTCGCTCGTTTTTTCATTTTAATAATTTAAAACATTCAAAATCTATTCACGTATTTTTATGTACATTTTAATATTTATTTTTGATGATCCAATGATCCAAATAGTATCCTAAATGATATTATAAGCAAAAAAACGATTAACAACTGATAATGATATTCAATTGATAACTTCAATTATCATTTTTGATGCAATTACGTCAGTATTGTCCACCCTAGGCATAACAATTTGACATCTGTCATGGGTATCAAGCTAAATTTTACTAACTATAGGGAACTTCTTGGCGGGAATGTGAAAAGTCATGTCTGCGGTTTTGTTTTATTTTCCAAAATTAGTGATATAGCGAATATTAATGTTAAATAATGGTGGATTATTAACCATTAAGTGTTCGTGTGTGCGCATGAGTGTTGGCAAATAAAACAAAACTGCAACGTCACTTTTCAAATTCTCACTTAGTAAAGCCCCACATTTTTTTCATCATTTCTCACTTCTTATTTCTATTATTATTCATCATCATCATCATACAGGAAGGAAAACTGGATTTTAAAATAATTAAGAAACTAATGACATGGCAGCATGTTCTATGACCTTAGCCGGTTCCTCAGGAACGAACTAGGTACACTTAGTCTATACTAATATTATCTATAGTCTAAACGTAGTGTTAAATTCTCTTTGCTATAGTCTATAGGTAGGTCTTAGAATAAAGGTAGGTACTAATAATAAATAGAGGAAAGCTTTGTATTTTTGTATGTACGTTTGCCTAATAGATGACGGTAGTATGTACATACATCCACCGACTCACCACGCTTGTATTGACAAGCTATTGAGCCTCACCTATAGATGTGCAAAGTATGCTAGAAGATCACCCGTTGACCGTTTCGGCCGAAACCCGTATTGGCGATCGTGAGTTATGGGAGTGTTCTAGGTAGTGGACAAGTTGTTGTTAGTGAAGTAAGTAGTTAACACGGGGGACAACTATTGAAGGGATGCCATCAGGGCCATTAGCTTTCCGGACATCGATTGACTGCTGTTTTTAAAATCGGGCATTGTGTGGCCATAAAAAAATTGTAGGTTGTGCTGTGCATTGCAGTCATCGATACGGGAGTTAGCCGCAAAGAATTTGGCTAGAAGATCGACTTTCTCCTGCGGCTTGTGAGCTACAGTTCCGTCAGGACATCTCAGTGGCAGCAAGGGTTGGCAGAAGTTCGATTGCACGGCTTTGGCTAGACGTCAGTATTTCTTGGCCGACCCGTGCAACGCGCTGGGCATCCGCTTTAATGTAAGCTCTTTTGCAGGACTTAGTGGCATTATTATAGGCTGCTTTCAGCGAGCGGGTTTCGGGATCCCCAAGAGCTTCACCCCTGATCCAAGCGCGGTATGCCGCCTGCTTGTTATCAACAGCGTTGGCACACTCGCGGTTGAACCATCGGTTGCGCCTGCTTTTGCTGATGAGTGCGGAATACTATATTCCATCTCTAAAACTATCTCACCAGCAACTGCAGTCGCACTAGCTGTGGGGTTCATCCCACTGAAGCAGCGCTGCCTCCAAGGAACGGATGCGAAATAGTCCCGCATACCATCCCTATCTGCCGACGAGTAGTGCCAAATCTGGCGTTTCGATACCGCTGAAGGCGGTAGCGGGGCCAGAGGCACTTTACTGGATACCAAGCAGTGATCCGAAGATCCTAAAGGAGCTTGAACCTCCACTCGGTAACCAGCTGGGCGACTCGTCAGCAGAAAGCCCAACAAAGAGGTCGCGTGACCGACTATATCTGGGATCCTGGTGGGCTGGTTCACCAGTTGAGTCAGGTCGTGCGTGAGAGCGTCTGCGTGGGCAGTTCTACCGGCATGGACAGTTTTGGAGGAACTTAACCACAACTGGTGGTAAGCATTGAAGTCCCTTAAAAACAGCAATTCCGCCGATGGAAACCGCTCCTGCACATCATCTGCTTCCCGACTAAGATGTTCCATAAGTTGAGTTGTCTCCATGTCGTAGACACGGCTATGAGAGTCCAAGTCGACGTGTACCACAAAGAGGGAAAAGGTAGGGTCCTCCAGACAGCGTAGACGGCGACAGCAAACATTTGTCCGAACGAATAAGCAAACTCCGGCTTTGGCTTTGAAGGATTCTTCAAGCACAAAGCCCGGATAGTGCAGGTAGCTGGTGTCGGCCGGACAGATTATTTGCGTCGCCGTCAAAAACAACATTGCTGGCCGTGCCGTCTCGAGATGGTGGTGGACGACATTGAGGTTTGCATGGAGTCCGCGGATGTTAACGAACTCGACCTCATTTGCGATCTATACAAAACAATTGAGTCTGGATTTGCAAATAATTGATATGTTTTTTAATTTTTAATTTGGATGTGAGCAGCACAAAACCGGACGTTGTAGATATTCTTAGGTGAAGCCTTTGTTCAGCAGTGGACGTCTTTTAGCTATAAAGATGATGATGATGATGATGAGGCATGTTATTGCCTTTTCTTAAGGGGGCATTTCACTTCCAATGTCCCAATTTGTCGCAATCTATCAGGTGATGTTGCAAGGAGTGGGTGCCTGAAACACAAACTACACCCAACTAACACATACTTGTGAAATACAGGGTTCATAGCGTATAAAATAGTAACTGGTGGCTAAAGGCAAGGTGTATAGCGCGCTATAGAACCCTAAAGCAGCAGATATGGCGCTAAGTGGGCACATCGCATAATAGGTCATAATATTCGATTGTGCCTCAAGATGAAAATTACAGCTTCTTTGCCACCTGAACAATAAATGAGTGAGTGAACAAATTCGTCGTTGTTATTATGCATTCAATTCGATCAGTTCAGATGTGGTATTGGGGTTTTTGATAAGTATTAATTTTTATGTGTATAGTGACGTTGAACTCTGTGACTCCATACATTTTATGAATTTCAAACATTTACCTTTGATTATTAACTTATTTAGCATTATGTGCATCTTAGAGAAGTGGGAACATCATTTTACCGTCAATTATGTATATGTTTTCTTTCAATATTTTTGCGCGCCATTGATTTAATGACAATTTCTAGAATAATCTTTTGACAAAATCTATATATACTACTCAAAACAAAATAAGGGCCACGAGGTATTTTGTCTGTACCATGAAAATAATAAAACCAATATTAATTTTTTTGTCTCCATAACGAAAACTAATGTTGTTTTTACCGTGTAGACCAATAAATTTATTCCAATAATAATGATTAAAAAGTTTATTTGCTTTTGAAAGAAAAAACACATTTAAGGTTAAAAATAAAAACAATGTAAAGTTACTGAAAACAAAAGAAAACACTCCATGCTCATCTTTTAGTAACGGGTATGCCCCCCTCGTTTCGTTACGCACTCCTGAAGCCTGGAGTGCATGCTCTCAATCAAATGCCTGACATTTTCCATTGGAATCTCTTCCCAGGCTCTTTTAACAGCGTTGATGAGTTGCTGTTGGTTGTGGATTTCCTGATCACCGTCTCTAACTCTTCGTTTCAACTGATCCCACATGTGCTCTATTGGATTTAAGTCCGGACTGTTCGCCGGCCACGGCAAGACTTGAATTTGAGACGCTTCCAGTACAAACCGAGTCGCTTGAGCCGTGTGTGCACGAGCATTGTCTTGCATCAAGATGAATCCAGGACCCGCTCGCTGGGCAAATGGGATCACATGTGGTCTGACGACTTCCTCAATATATCGCTGAGCAGTAACAGTACCCTCATTTAAAATAGCGGGCTCAGTTTTGCCGTGTAAGCTTATCCCGCCCCAAATCATTACATTTGGACCACCAAAACGATCGACTTCATGGATGCAGGCTTCTGAAAATCTCTCGCCGCGTCTTCTCCATACTCTAATACGCCGATCGTCGTTAAAAAATTTAACTTTGCATTCGTCTGTGAAGAGCACCATGCCCCATTGGTTTATGTCCCAGTCCAAATGTTGACGGGAAAATCTTAAACGATTTGCACGATGATTTCTGGTTAATGGAATACGGACAACTCGCCTTCTTGATGCCTGCTGGTCTTCATGCAATCGATTACGAATAGTTTGGTCACTGACACGAGTACCCGTTGTGAGCCGTAAACGATTTTGCAGCTTGCGGGCCGTCGTTGTGCGATCTCGGCGCGCACTTAATCGAATGTAACGATCTTCTTGAGCTGTTGTAATGCGAACTCTGCCCGAACCAGGTCTTCTTCTAACACTGCCGGTCTCTTGGAAACGATTCCATAGATTTTGAATAGCTCTTCGAGAAAATCCCAATTGCAAACCCACAGATCGCTGCGAATGACCTTCTTCAATCATTGTAACGGCTCTGGTTGCTGTCAGCGAGTCTATATGACGCCTGCGTGCTTGTGGCATATTGCAAAAGATGTTTCTGACTCGAGATATCAATGAACTCTGATAATTTCTAATAAACCAAGAAGCTAAGGAAAGCAAAACGTCAAAGAAAATGCAATCAAAATTTTCAAAAATAATTTTAAATCAAATTTTATTTAAAATTGTTGCCAGCATTAGATGAATACTACAATATTAAAAAGTTTAGGTAATTTACACCAAAATGAAAAAATACCTCGTGGCCCTTATTTTGTTTTGAGTAGTATATTAATATTAACAAAATTTTCAAAAAATGAAGTGGTGTATCATCTCGTATTGTTCATAATTTTTTGGATAAATTGTAAATGTATTCTATCAGTCGCTAACTATTGCACAGTTGCACAATTATGTAAACTAGTGGTCGCCCAGTGGTCGAAATTCGACCGTAATTTTATTAGGGCTGCACGGATTGTAGCCTAAGCAATGAAAAATTTTAAAAGATAGAATGTGAGTTTGGATTGGCATTGACAGATTTCGGCCGCTCCTCTTCCATTTTTAAATTTTTTGAAAAGAGTATGCGTATTTATATGCGAGTGTGTCAAATACATGGTAGTGTGTGTAATGTTTGTTTTATTGATTTAATGTAAAAAAAAACACATGTTGAAAAAATTTCCACGAGCAGGATTTGAACCTGCACCCTTCTGACATTCCGGGTCAGTGACGGTAGTTGTTGACATTGTATGGGCGCCTTTGGCTTTCAAAGTAAAAAGTGTTGAATAATTTCGGCAGGCCGGTTAGAACCACGATAGCTCAATTGGGAGAGCACCTGACCCGGTATGTTAGAAGGGTGCAGGTTCAAATCCTGCTCGTGGAAATTTTTTCAACATTTGTTTTTGTGATTTGTTCGCAACAAAATTTGCGTTAAAAATTATTTGAACATATTTTTCAGCATAATTAAAAAACAAAAATTAACATTCTGCAATCCTTCTCTATATAAACTATAAGTGTGCGAAATTTCATACTCCTCCATCCGCGCAATTTTCGTAAAAAGGGGTATAAAGTTTTTGCTTGACGTATTAATATGTAGGGTCGTGTCAATGTGCGGCGTATGCGGTAGGTGGCGCCGCCACAAATATATAGATAAACAGTCAGCTTTATCAAACGCCATAATAAAAAAATAGCGACATCGAGATGTGTTTGTTGGTTCCAATTCCCACCTGTTTGATACTCTCTGCGGGTCAGTGATAAAAATCACTGGTTTACCGTCATAAAGTCTAATCTGGGAGCATATGACCGATTATTATAATCTAAAGTTTAATTAGGGGAAAATTGGACCTTGTTTGTAACTTATAGTGTCATATGACATTCTTCTGTCTAAAAGTGAATATTACTTCCTAATGAAATGGTTGTACAGCAATGATACTTGCCACTGTTTTGCGCTTGTTAGATCTACAAAAGGTATTATTAGATCAATATTACCACTGTTAGTGCTCAGACCAAATAAAAAGTTAAGACAGAACTCTGCGAACAGCGAAGTGAAGCCGGGTCAAACTACGCCTCGCCGTGTACATACACAATTACACGCACACACGTACGTCGAAACTACGCCTTAACTTGTCAGTGTAGGTTCGCGGCTCGTGGGAGCAAGTCGTTTTGAAAAATCATAAATTTATCTGTGAAAATGCCGAATTGTGTTGTGAAAGAGTTTAAGAATCAATCTTCAAAAGATAAAAAGCGAGATGGAATCATATTTCACACGTAAGTAACTTGGAAACCAATATTTTTCAATGAATCAAAATAAAATTTAGACGTCATTGCTTGAAACACAAGTGTTGCCATTATGAAGTGTTTTTGTTTACCCTATTATTGGGTATTGTGACGTCTATGACACGCAACGTAACGTTACTTGTTTCTTGTAATGCTTATCAGTAATTTTTTACCGACTTTAAAAAACGAGGAGGTAAGTACTCAATTCGACTGTATTTTTTTAATGTTTATGAATACGCGACGCGATATCTTCGCTGTTAGTGAACTGATTAACTATATGTTTTTTTTTCGTTAAATAAAGGCCGGCAGCACGTCGGCGATTCCTCTGGTTTTGCGGGTGTCCATGGGCGGCAGTGATTACTCTCCATCAGGTGACCCGCCTGCTCGTTTGCCTCCTTCTTTTATAAAATAAATTAATAAATAAATATCTTAAGGGTACCCATCCTTCTCCCTCATCCCTTAATTATGTTATCAAAATTGGTTCGGTATAATAGCAAATTGAAAAAATGGACCTGACATGAAGTCAAAGATGCAAAGCGATTAAAGAAAGTAAAAGGAAGCATACAAGAAATTAATTAAACATAAAGGTTTTTAATTAAATAATTTGAATAAATAATGACAAGTTTTATTCCTGAAACACTTTTTCCATTTCTTTTCTCTTACCGCCACCACTTTTTACCAACAGCTTACGTCGGAATAGATCACTTTTATTTATATCATATGATAACGTTATTAACTAATAACGTTAAAAATAATGACGCTAATTTTTAACGTTATTTTTGTACTTTGGGGTAATTGAATTATCATGGCAACACCCGTTTAAACACACACATTTAAAAAACCGGCCTCACTTTGCTGTTCACAGAGTTCCGTCTTAACTTTTTATTTGGTCTGAGTGTTAGTGATTATGACACTCTCATAGCATTGTGAGATTTAAAAAGGTATCAAAATTAACTACTGTGTAACTTTAAGTGGCATTATCAAAAATATGCCACTCAGTGTGGTTGCACCCGTATTTTCCACTCATGAGCAACAAGATGCTGCATTTTCCACCAATATAGAAGCTTTATGGACCTGTGAGTTTCAAGATAAGCTGCAATATTCACTAATGTATTTGTCATTTATCAATCATCATCATCAACAGCCCACTTCTGCCCACTGCAGGGCACAGGCCTCTTGCCTCACACCACTGCACTGTCCATTATTTGGGACCATTTCTTAATACTCAATAAGTTTTTATATTTTTGTAAGGCTCAGTCTCAGTATCCCTAAAATTATCCATGGAAGGCATATGAAAGCCACACAGGAACCTCATCCTCGAATATCTTTTCAATAAGGTTTAGGAGCTCGATGGCGCAGTGGTTAACGTGCCAGGTCTGCGAGTGCTGTGGTTAAGCAACTTTCGCAAAGGCCGGTCATCGGATGGGTGACCAAAAAAATATCATCTCGAGCTTCTCCGTGCTTCGGAAGGCACGTTAAGCCGTTGGTCCCGGCTGCATTAGCAGTCGTTAACAACCACCAATCCGCACTGGGCCCGCGTGGTGGTTTATGGCCCGTTCTCCCTATCCATCCATAGGGCAGGCTCGTGCCCCTGCAGTGGAGACATAAAAATGAGCTGATGATGATGATGATGATGAAGGTTTTTATCGCATGCATGCCTCTAATAGAAATTAAAAGATTTTACAAATCAACAAAACTAAACCTATCAAAAATAAAATGCCGGGTCTTTGCTTTCTTTCCAGTCGTAAACGCCTTTTTTTCAGCTCTCCTTTTAATTGGGTTCACGTCGAATACCTAACTAGTTAAGCTGTTAACAATATGGCGAATGTAAGGGCTCCCACACATAAACACGACACGACGACGGCGACGTCGCGTCGTACCTACCACGATGCGGAGTCTGTCTAGTATTTGACAGGCAATAAGGTTTATACTAGCCTGGCGCAACGCTTATTGTTGTACGTGTTTCGGCCCTAAGGAAAGGAACACTCGACAGTAGCACCGTCTCCAATTTTTATGGTGTATCACACGATCACGGCTAAAACCAAATTAAATTAGAATAGAAAGAATAGAATTTTTTTATTCAAACCACTTAAATTAGTAACAGCAACATGGGCAAGACTTAGAACTAGACGTGGTGTTGAATCGGTCTCCACTCAGCATAATGTCGAAAGGTTGGCACCCCGACGCTGATCTTCCGTGGAAACCAGAAAAATAATAATAATAATAAATAAATAAATAAAAGATAAAAGATAGATGACATCACTGCACGCCAGCGCCATCAATCACATCAAATCAGATACATTTTTCTGATCCCAAAATTAGTAGCTCCAATATATAGAAAGTCGGAAATGCGAAACCATAAAAATATTATACTCACAGCAATTCATCAATATGGGTCATCAATACTACCTGAGGTTGACTTTTGGATATGTAAAAGACATTCCTTAAATTTACGCTTGAAAACTGGAACGCTACTTCCATAAATTTATCTTATCTTTCTTTTATGTTGTGGTTGTGACAAATTTGGGGTATCTCCCGATATACACTGCGAGCACTGTCCAGTGCTTTTGTGTTCCGTTATGGACTGACAGTATACTGCCACAGTATCCTATGGAAATATATGACGTCATAAATCGTCGCCATTTTTGTACTGTAAGCACTGGCATTTTCGAGGTAAGGTGCTCTCAGTGCTTTGATCACGTGATCAACAGCGTCCAGAAATGACATGGATGACAGTATACTGGACTGCGTTCCGTTTTAACAGTAACCAGTATAGCTAACTATAAAGGAACGGCTTCGCAGTATACTAAATTGACGTCACACCTTACAGTGCTCGCCATGTGCTCGCAGTGTATATCGGAACATACCCATGATGTGAGCGCGTGTTACAAATCACACAGCCCGTCAAATACGCATAGAGATGCGTGGAGTAAGATTTTATTAAAAATATTTTAAAAACAATTTCAATATTTCATGTATTTTTATTATTTGGAATTGTTTGCATTTACAATGCTATATTATTAATAATAATAATAACTTATTTCGAATCATGAAAATTCATATTTTGTCAGTAATATCATGTAATATGTATAGTCACAAGATAAAATTTTACTAGAAAAAATCAACCAGCCTCAGGAAGCTCGAGTGGGAATCGAACTCACGACCTTTGGATAACCGGTCTAATGCTCTGACCGCTGAGCTACCGAGGTCCAAGATGACTCGTTGAATTTTTCTAGTAGTTTGTTATTTACGCTGCAAGTCAGCGGTATTACGTCACTGTGAAGTTACTACCCTCACAGTCAAAGACACAATACAATTTCATGGTTCTTTATCTGCTAAATGCTTGCTAAATGTAAAGAGTATATTTGTTTTTTTTCATTCACAATATATACTAAGTCTAAAATAGATATACCTATATAGCTAGCACAAAAGGTTGCTTGCATCATAGATCAAATATCGGAGCGGTGTATGACGACGATAGCATCCATTATCTTTGATTCCGGTTTTCCGAAGTTTTTACAACAACAAACCTTTATAATCCGTTATAAATAACAGACTAATTCGTATATTTGGCTTGATTGTTATCGATACCTCGGTTCCATATTTTAAGTTCATGAAGCAACGATGTAAGTTGTCAGCTTGATATCAATACTAGTTTAGTTAGTAGAGGGGTGATTCGAGGGTATAAATAAAAAAGAAAATAGGTTTCTACAAAACAATGTTCAAAAAACACAAAAATGTCTTAGCTTAATCGATAAAATAATTGGTATTCACTATAGTAAGAGTCAAGGCGCGGGCGGGACCTCGTCCTCGGAGTCCAGGTCCAGCACGTGCATGTTTGCGTCTAGGACGTCGATGGTTTCCGCTATCTTCGCGGCCGTGTCCTTCTCCACCGGTCGCGCGTGCGGTTTCAGCAGAATCGTGAACCAACCCTGCATCACGGATATGAAAAACTTCCCGAAGTCGCGAAAGGCGTTTATGTCGCCCGTCCCCAGCTTTATCGAGATCACGGAGCTCCGGGGGTCGTGGCAGAACGTCATCGTCAGCTGGAACACTATATTCAGAACCTGCTTGTCGACTTTGATGATCTCCTCCGTGATCTTGCCCTGTTTCTCCTGGAAACCTAGATTGATGACGCTGTAAAGTCGCGAGAACTGTTTCCGCTTCCATATCGCCTTCGTCACGTGACCCATGTACTTCTCCTTCTCCTTTCTCGAGTCCGGGTTCAGCTTCTCCTCGACCTTCCCAAGCTTTATCTTCAGCATGTCCTCGAAGATGACGCACACGAGATCGCGCACCACCGATTTCCAGTCCGGATCGACGATGCTGACGATAATGCGCGGGAATAGGTTGACCCGGTACTCCGGGTGGCTTTTGATTTTGACGATCTTGGGTTTCTGCAGCAATATGATCTGGAGGAACTTCACCCACTTGGTAGCCTTCTCGCTCTCGTAGGCGTCGGCGGCGAATCGGAAGTAGGCGCGCAGCTCGGCGGTGAGCTTGCCGGAGATGGCGGAGGCGACGTTGTGGCATTGCTCGAACGGGTCCTGCACGCACATGGCCGTGTTCACGCGCAGCGGCAGCACCAGCTGCGCGACCACGTTGGCCTTGTACCGCTGGAACTCCGCCGGGATCACGTTCATATCTTTGAACGTGTCTTTTCTTACGGGGATGCCTAGAAACGGGCACACGACTAGCTCTTCGAAGTTGAATTCGGAGTAGAATTGGAAGAATCCGCCTAGAAGTTCGGGAACGGTGAGGCCGTCGGTGGAAGGTTTGCGCTCGAGTTTGCGGGAGTCGAAGCCGGTGTTCCAGGAGTCGACGACGATGTCGTTGACGGGGTCCTCCTGGAGGGAGCAGACGGCGGGGACTATGCTGAGAGGGGGTTGCTGGAGGTAGAAGAGCACGAGCAGCGTGAGGGCGTAGTTGGTGAGCTTGCCGGTGCCGGAGAGCTGGTGCGCGGCGGCCCAGTACTTGACGGCCACGGCCAGCGGCACGAGGCGCGCGTCGGCGTGCAGCAGCGCGGCCACCAGCTTGCTGTTCTGCGCGCCCAGCGGCGTCTTGAACGTCAGGTCGCAGTTCGTCTCCGTGGGGATGTGGAAGAATTTAACTATGGGCGTGTTGGCGCGCGGGATCGACAGGATCTCGGAGAATATCTGGAGTGAGAGATACGTTTCTTCAGGGGATTTAATTGTGAATGGATCGCTTAAGATACGTTCTGTTGCGAAGTATTTGAACATTTGATAAAAACAAACTTATTACAATAAAAGTAAAGTTGCAGTTTTTTTTTCAGACGTCATCAAAAGGGTACTCGACTTTCATTGACATAAGATTGATTTTGCAAATGTTCAGATATTATTTATGGTAGGTTTAATGTACTGTGTAATTATTATACAAACGTGTATGTAGCATTGTGTCGTATATGTATAAACTTTGAATCTTCAAAAACGTTTCTTTTATTCTAAATTATATTACTTATTTTTAATTATAAAAAGAAACGTTTTTGAAGTAGTGATCTACTCAACTCAATATTGGTAACTTTTTTGCTGTAGGAGCTTATTGAAAAAAGACAAAGTGTTGACTCCACGAGCGGGATTCGAACCCGCACCCCATGACATGCCGGGTCAGGTGCACTGCCAACTATGCTATCATGGCTCAATCCAACTCGCCGAAATTAATCAATACTATCTACTTTTACTCTGTAAGTCAAAGGAGCCTTATTGTAGGAGCTTATTTTCATATGCATATCAGACTCCAAAATGATTGTAGATATTTATAAAAAAAACGAATACAATGCGTTTTAGTGTGTGTGAGTGCGTGTGTTACCCAGGGGTGCAGCTCCAGCAGCCGCTTGGCGCGCTGCACGTGGTTGGCGTGCGGGTGCCGGTACTGCGGCGGCACCAGCACGAAGCAGTCCGCGTCCGACGACTTCACGCCCAGCCCCGTCGTGATCGAACCGAATGGGATCGCCGTGCATCCTGACATACATTTACGTACATGAGAAACAATTGATGACATTTAAACAATTAAATCTCCTCCGGGTATTGGGCTGAGTGCAATACACCGTAAATTTAAAGTAATTTTTTGCCTTAAGCAGGTGCTAGTACTCATGAATAGAAACAACTTTTTGTATACATCTAGTGTGTTCTGAAGGGGTGAAATAAAATGCGTCCGTTCTGTATCGAGTATATTGCGAGACAAAGCACACCAATCAATTGCCAGTTACCCTTCGTTACAGATAATATTTAATCTACCCACTTATACATACACAACAACATCCAAAATCCAAGTTATGACACACGATTTCTAACGATTTCAGAATTGATCTGCAACATTATCCACAACTATTTGCAAAAACTTGTGCGCCACTCCTCCACAGCCAACTGTCCCGGCCACTGGCCCGGCTTACCCGGCCACTGCGGCTGCAGCGCCTGCTCCACGTCGCTGTAGAGCGTGCTGTTGTGCGCCACTCCTCCACAGCCACCTGTCCCGGCCACTGGCCCGGCTTACCCGGCCACTGCGGCTGCAGCGCCTGCTCCACGTCGCTGTAGAGCGTGCTGTTGTGCGCCACTTCTCCACAGCCACCTGTCCCGGCCACTGGCCCGGCTTACCCGGCCACTGCGGCTGCAGCGCCTGCTCCACGTCGCTGTAGAGCGCGCTGTTGTGCGCAACTCCTCCACAGCCACCTGTCCCGGCTTACCCGGCCACTGTCCCGGCTTACCCGGCCACTGCGGCTGCAGCGCCTGCTCCACGTCGCTGTAGAGCGTGCTGTTGTGCGCCACTCCTCCACAGCCACCTGTCCCGGCCACTGTCCCGGCTTACCCGGCCACTGCGGCTGCAGCGCCTGCTCCACGTCGCTGTAGAGCGTGCTGTTGTGCGCCACTCCTCCACAGCCACCTGTACCGGCCACTGGCCCGGCTTACCCGGCCACTGCGGCTGCAGCGCCTGCTCCACGTCGCTGTAGAGCGCGCTGATGTGCGCCACTCCTCCACAGCCACCTGTCCCGGCTTACCCGGCCACTGTCCCGGCTTACCCGGCCACTGCGGCTGCAGCGCCTGCTCCACGTCGCTGTAGAGCGCGCTGATGTGCGCCACTCCTCCACAGCCACCTGTCCCGGCCACTGTCCCGGTTTACCCGGCCACTGTCCCGGCTTACCCGGCCACTGCGGCTGCAGCGCCTGCTCCACGTCGCTGTAGAGCGCGCTGATGTGCGCCACTCCTCCACAGCCACCTGTCCCGGCCACTGTCCCGGCTTACCCGGCCACTGCGGCTGCAGCGCCTGCTCCACGTCGCTGTAGAGCGCGCTGATGTGCGCCACTCCTCCACAGCCACCTGTCCCGGCCACTGTCCCGGCTTACCCGGCCACTGTCCCGGCTTACCCGGCCACTGCGGCTGCAGCGCCTGCTCCACGTCGCTGTAGAGCGTGCTGTTGTGCGCCACTCCTCCACAGCCACCTGTCCCGGCCACTGTCCCGGCTTACCCGGCCACTGCGGCTGCAGCGCCTGCTCCACGTCGCTGTAGAGCGTGCTGTTTTGCGCCACTCCTCCACAGCCACCTGTACCGGCCACTGGCCCGGCTTACCCGGCCACTGCGGCTGCAGCGCCTGCTCCACGTCGCTGTAGAGCGCGCTGATGTGCGCCACTCCTCCACAGCCACCTGTCCCGGCCACTGTCCCGGCTTACCCGGCCACTGTCCCGGCTTACCCGGCCACTGCGGCTGCAGCGCCTGCTCCACGTCGCTGTAGAGCGCGCTGATGTGCGCCACTCCTCCACAGCCACCTGTCCCGGCCACTGTCCCGGCTTACCCGGCCACTGTCCCGGCTTACCCGGCCACTGTCCCGGCTTACCCGGCCACTGCGGCTGCAGCGCCTGCTCCACGTCGCTGTAGAGCGCGCTGATGTGCGCCACCTCCTCCTGCGTGAGGCGCACGGCCGCCAGGAGCCGCTCCAGCTGCTGCGCCACGTCTCCGGACAGATCGATCTCCTTCGGCTCGATGATCGTCCCTGTTGTTGGACGAGCTGTTATTGATAACTGTTATGTTGCTTAAGAAACTTGCACTAGGCACCCAGTTTTCATATCGATATCGAAAACCATTTACAGATATCGATATCAGTAAGACGGTTTACTATGTCATTCAACGAACCGCTTATGGGTGTCACAAAATTATATCGAAACGTTTCTAAATATTGCTAATAATAAAATACATCGTTTATTTTAGATATTAAGTTCTTTGTTAGTTTTAAAACATGATAAGAATCCCATTAACAATTACTCTAATGTAAGTTAACATAATAGTTTAAACAGCATCGTTAAATTGCCTCTAAAACTCAGTTACATTACAGTAATTGAGTGATTTTGTTTGGAAATATTGTTATATGTAAATATAATTATATAATAGTAACTAACTTCTTATTAACAGACGTATGTCTGTAAGGAAGCGTATTCACAAAGACTCCTCAACCACGGACGGAACTAACTATATTACTTGTAGCTATCGACAAACTAACATTGATGTTATGTCAACATACTTTGATGCGGTGGTGGTAGCTGGCCAGGAGGACTAAGCCTACTACCTATCAAACCGAGCACAAAATGTATCTGCGCTGGGAATCGAACCCAAAGCGACTAGAATACAGAGTTTACTTATTGAAAGACAAAGTTTTTAAGAACTTGAAATAACTACATCCAGGCCGTAAAAATTACAATTCGCCAATAGCTCGGCCATCATTATAACATTTACACAATAACATCCATGCGTCGAATTTCTAAAACACCATCAATTTCTACCACATTTAATTAAGCATTTACTAGAAGCCATTCGCGTGACGTAAATACACACTTAGAATCAAACTACCAATCTTATACCTACTGTGCCTGTAACGGAGCCAGCTGCCGCACTGTGCGAATTCAGGATCGAGAGCTAAGGAAAACTTGAAAATAATTTGTTGTACAGCGTAATAGGGTTTTAAGACAGCGAAAAATTGAGGCGCCCACCCCGAAGTTTTACTAGGCACTGCTGGCATCAGGCGAGCGTGTCCCCGTACCTTATCAGGTTCTCCGAAGTGTGTCGAGTCTGATGACGACTAAGCAGGGCTGCCGGCTTGGAGATGTAGCACATAATGTATATTATATTATTATTATTATATGCTCTTTATTTATCTTTTTTCTTAGCCTAGGTTTGATATAATATTAATATAAAAGTAAAATACAAAAGCAAATACAAAACATAAAAATATTATAAAAAACCTAGCCTAGAGAGCCGCCGGCAACGGAGGAGGGGTCAAGCTGCCGGTGGTTAGGGCTGCAGACAGGAACCTTCGGACTATCCGCGCCGTGTCCAAGAGTACTGCCTTCTGTATCTGACCCTTGATCCAACCATTGAGTGAGAGTCTCTTAAGGAGTTAGTCGAGACTCTTCGCTACCAGACCCTTCGCAGACACGACTATCGGTACAATGATTGTCGAGTCAATATCCAACATTGCGGTTACCTCATGAGCCAAGTCAAGGTACTTGCTGACCTTGTTCTTCTCGGCCTTTACGAGGTTCTCGTCATGTGGGATGGTGACGTCGACAAGCACTGCCCGCGTCAGAGGAACGCAGCGTACACGCAGCGGTTCTCGAATCTCGATAAGAAGGGCCGTACCTATATGGATACGTAATAAGGTACCAGGCAGATTACGTGCTATACCTCCAAGCGGGTACCCTACTGAGACAAGTGCCGACGTTAGCGTACAAACCTTTCTGTTTACTTCTCGAGAAGTCTCTTTTGGCTGCGGGTTTTGATAGTTCTTTGCTCTTCTCTGTTGTAAAAGGCCTGACGGTGAGGAATTCGCCATAGATGTTGATTTTTTTGGATGCCATCACTGCTTTCGCCGCATCTTCAGGCTTCTGGTAGACCAACGCGGCGAAGGTGACGTTGAGTCTCGCCACCGTGACCGGGCCGAACTTGCCGAAGACGCGCGTCAGGTCTTGCGGCTGTGAATACGGGGGGTAACCTACAAGTCATAAGTTTTGCGTCAGAATGTTACGCGCGGCGACGTTGGAGGCGGGTCCCCAACGCGAAACCGAAGAGCTTCTGCTAGGTTAGCAACTTTAAATAGGTGATATTACATTGACCTGGGATTGTAGCTTCTTTACCTACAGCTAAAAAATTAAACGAGTAGAATACGCAGACAAAACTGTGATGTCAACATCGTACCTTCATCTGACTTTACCCTGAGCCAGCCCATTTGCTATGCGATAACAAAATGGCAGCACGACAGCATGTTTCGATCAGTGTAAGGCTGCGGGCCCTAAACGCAAAGGTAATCTTATTTCCACTATAACTAGTTTATAGGTAACTGAGAAAGTATGATTTACCAAGAATTTGAAGCATATTTCCATTTCACCCTTCTGTAAAAACGTTTATCTCGCGCAGCAAAAATTTGTTGACGGCTTATTTAATATAGTAATAGTAGGTAATAGTAAAAGTATACTTTATTGTGAAATGTAGGTTAGTATTACAGAATTTATAAATAGATAATAAATAGAAGTATAAGTAATATGATAATACGAACATTTGTAAACCATGCATAATCAGTAGCACTGAATACGTTGTGAAGCATCACATCACGTCCGTTGGCACTACCAGAAAGATTGCCAACAGCCCTACCGATGTCAAATGATGTGTCATGTAAGCATCTACTGATATAAGCAGTTTAATAACTCATTCTAAATATTTTTTGGAGCAGGTAATTAAGCAAATAATATTCAACTCTTGGTATTTTGTTATTGATAAAGAATGTGCTATTAAAATGTTTAAGAAAAATAGCTCGGAGGGTTTCCAATGTTTTTTATAAATATCAATAGTATAGCGTTATAATAACGATTTCAATATTCTTTTTTTTATGGCTAAATATTCTTAAGTAAACATGACTCTAAAACGAAATTGGAAACCCCCTTGTTGTGATCTGCTATTGCTAACATAAAATGCACCGTAACACTACAGACATAGAACATAATTTGAAGCGGACTAAATGCGACCTAAACGCGTCAACCAATCCAAGGAAGTAGCGACTTCGGAATCCAGTACCTTTGTTCCATTCCCAAAAATATTGATCTTTTGCCATTTTCAATTGCTCTCTGCACCAATACCTAAAGATTTTGAGTTCTCTGCGCGCTTCATGGGGTCGACGGGCGCACGCAAGCTTCCGTTGGACGCATTCGTTAGTTTTCATGAAGCGAGCCATCAACTCTGGCGCCACCCATAATTTAAATTTCTTGTTTTTATATGTGTGCGCATAAAAACCGGACAGGAACGCCACTACCACGTCCGCGGCTACACACGAGTGGTCAGCCATTTGGGAGTCACCGGGTTGGGCTTTTGCGTGATCCGCCTTCATTAAATTCATACTGTTGTCCGGTGGGTTTACAATACTCCTGCTATGATGGGGCGTAGCGACGCTATCTGCAATGTGTGCCGAACAAAGGTACGTCAACTTATCGAAAAAAGGACATTTTTAAAGGCCTGAATAAAACTCCAGTTGAAAAAAAAGGCCGATGTCCGAATTAATTTTGAATTCTCCGTTTAATTTGCAAACATCACGCACGTCATAAAAGTCGACAAGCTTGCCGGGGCTGTCAGTCTGGGTGCAGTGGCAGTGAAGCTTCGGCGTGACGTGGTCTGGACAAGGTGTTGCTTCATCAATCTGGTCTTGATATGTCTACCCACATATAATACAAGAGTTAGGAACACGATTTGGATTAAGGATGCCTCATTTTGGTTTTGTTGATGAATCTCATTACCCTTGCATTAATCTATACAAGCCATATTTTAATAAGCCATGGTAACACCTGTTTGTCGCGAAAGAAGCGCTAATTGAAGGCGCATGGTTGCTCTTCACTCTTACTTTTAATGTAACGCATTTGTAAGCGTTGTCTAGTTGCATCTAAAATAAGTCTCTAAAAAATAAGTCACTAAGCTGTTGATGGTGTGTCTGTGAAGGCTGTGTGCAGTTCTAATATTATGAACGAGAATATAACCGTTTTTCCCCCGAAGGGATAAAAACGGATATTTCGAGTCCAGCCGAAGCTTGACCCACCTTGAGAATATGATCGGATTTTACCCCAGGTAACGAGCCCTACAAGCATGAATTAGACCTACTTCCGCTATAAACCACTGGCAACACCGGTGTGACGTCATGCGTTCATAGTCGCCAGGCGTGCCGGCTAGCTGTCTTGTCAGTAGCTTTATGTGCCGGCAAGGCATTTAAATTTTGGTGGGTCAAGCTTCGGCTGGACTCGAAATATCCGTTTTTATCCCTTCGGGGGAAAAACGGTTATATTTAGAGGTCCGAGCCTTCGCTTGACCCACCTTGAGAGTTGTTTGGAATCTGCCGGCATTGACGTTACTGGCGTACTGTGGTAGAGATTAATTAATTAAGAAAATTATCATGTAAATCATCTTTTATTGTTCTTTCAATTCTACAGAATAAAAATAATTTGATGGCCTATCCAGGCTACAGACCGAGTGCTCACCATGGATTTCTTTGTAGTAAAATTTGAAAAATGTTTTACTCGATTTCCAGTTTCCTTTTGATAGGACTTCGTCTATGTCTATGCCGCGGATAGTGTAGTTGTCACTTGCCACTGCGGCCCTAATGGAACCGGGTGAGGCATCTAAACCTATTGCTTTAAAACTGTTTCTTATCCAACCTGCTATTATAGATCTGCTGGCCTCTCGTACACAGCCTCTGGTTGTGATGAAGAGACTGTTCAAGGACTGTTTTGCAGAGCGGCGTGATTTTGATATTTCGATGAGCTTTCGAATCCAATAGATTGAATTTAGATTTTTTATGTCATTTGCTTTTAGTAGCCAGCCTGACTGGTTGTGGCGGATAGAATCAGTTTTTGAGCCGAAATCAGGTTGAAAAGTTGCACAATCATCGTTGATTTGAAAGCTCTCCGGAGATATATTTAGTAGTGTTAAGTCGTGAATCCTTCTTCCAGAGTGCAACATAAGGAGGAGCGCTGTATGTTTGGATACTTCGTACAGGTTATCTTCGGTTACCTTTACCTCCTTCATCCAGTCTAAGATTTTATCTAGCCTCCATATGAGTCTTCTGGGTTTAGTCTTTGACATAGAAATTGACTTTAATATCGACTTCACTAAAGGATGGCTAGAGATGAGTTTTGCCCTTAGTGGATTAGCAAAAGTGCAGACTACCGATTTGTGAACGAGTATAGTTGCGGCGGCTAGATGTTCTCTATGATATAGAAAGCATAGATATTCTGCCACCTTCTCTGGCTTAGGTTCGTTGATTGAGCAAGAGTTTTCGCTTGCCCATTTCTTCCAACGAGACCAAGCCGCATAGTATGTCTTGATTGAGCTCTTCCTCCATGAGCTATTCAGGAGGTCTCTGTATTCTGGCGGCCAAGCTTTTATGTCGGTGGGCCACCCCGTACCTTCCAAACTTCCAATTGCAGTTGCTTCACCTCCGGTGGAGGTAGGTTCGTTCTGCGATCTATGAGATTCGACTGAAGGTTCTGAATGGTAAATGGGGCTGCAATGCCGCGGGTTTTCAGGTCGGCTCTCCAGTATACTTTGTGCCATTTCGGACATACGATTAGGTAAATTACCCGCGCTTTGTTCAACTGGCGCAGGACTCTTGGAATTAGACAGGGTGGTGGAAAAACCCATGCCAGTTTCCAGTCCCACTGTCTTGAAAATGCGTCCGTGAACAACGCTTTTGGATCTTGCGCTTCTGTTACGTAAAGTGGTACTACTGCCGATTGGGCTGATGCAAAAAGGTCCACTTGTGGAACACCCCATTTTTTGAAAATTACCTTCATTGTCTGATTGGAGAGAGACCATTCTGGCATGCCTTGATGTCGGGATAGGCTGTCCGCTGTAGCATTGTATCGGCCTGGAATGTATCTCGCTGTAAGAGTAATGTTCAGGTGAGATGTCAGCTGAAGAATTGCTCTGGTCATTTTCAAAAGGGTCAATGATTTTGTGCCACCCTGTTTTTGCAAGTAGGCTACTACAGTTTTGCTGTCTGACTGCACTAGACAGTTCTTGTCTTGTAGCTTCTTTTTGTACTTTGCCAGAGTCACAAGAACTGTCCACAGCTCTTTTTTGTTGCAATGCCACGTTTGTTGTTTGGCTTTCCATGTCCCTTTTAGATGTTCTCCGTTTATTGAGGCGCCCCAACCTATGTCTGATGCGTCTGTTGTGATGAACATCGTGTTTGGCTTTTGGAAAATCTCGGAGTTGTCCGAGAGATGTTGAAGCCACCATTTGCAGTCGTTGATCGCTTCTGTTGATAGGACGTATCTTTTGTCTTTGGGGTACCTCTTCATTTTGTTGTTGTCTCTTTGCAAGTATCTGCAATGTAGTCTTCCGTAGGGAACGACAAAGGATGCAAAAGTCAAGCGTCCTAGCAGACGTTTTGTTTCCAACCAAGAGCATTTTCTGTCTTTTAGAATTTTCAATAGTTGCCGCTGTGTTTGTAGTTTTTTCAATTCGTCTATGCTCTTTATGTTTTCCTGGGTGTTCCATAATATTCCGAGATATTCTTGTTTCTGTGTCAGTATTATATTTGTCTTTTGCCGGTTTAGGTGCCAACCCAGTTTTTGTAAAATTTGGCATGTCTGCAACCCTTGCTTCTTTAGAGTCGATGGGTTCTGTCCCGCCAAAAGGAAATCGTCTAGGTACACTACCACTCGTATTCCCTTGTTTCTTAAGACGCTTGCAACCCAATTTGTTAACTTTGCGAAAGTCTGAGGTGCAGTTGCTAAGCCAAATGGTAAGCAAGTCATTTGGAAGACGCTTTCCCGTATTTTGAGCATTAGAAACCGTCTGTGCCTTTCGTCTATAGGGACGTGGAAATAAGCCTTGGATATGTCGATTTTCAAGATGTAATCTTCTGGTTGCAGAAAATTTGGTATTTTCTGTACGTTGATCAGTCGGAATTTCTTTGGTTTTAAATATTTGATGAGAGCCTTTAAGTTGAAAATTTGTCTGAAGGTTTCGTCTGTTTTCTGTTTTAGGAACATGGGAGACAGGAATCCCGTTGGAGCCGAGGCCGGCTCTATCGCACCAATTGTTTGTAAGCCCCAAATTTCCGTTACCATGGCTAAACTAGCCTTTGTCTCCAACGATCTCGTAGTTGGCTTGGAAATAGTCATAAGGGGGGGTTTTTTGACAAAGGGAATCCTGTATCCCATTATAATACTTATTAAAGAGCTGTCTGCTCCCATCTCTTCCCATATTTTTGCTTTCAGACGTAAAGCCCCTTCTTTAAAAGATCTTGCGTCAATATTTTTTGTTACCACCGTTCTGAGCGGCTGGCTTTCTGAACACCTTCTTTTTTGTGTTAGTAGAGTATTGAGTTTGACTCTTTTGCTGAATAGGTTTCGCAGAATTTTGGGTGCTAATAGACGGTTTAGGTCGATCAAAGCTTCTGATTTGACCTGTTCTTTGCTTTGATTCGTATCTTTTCGAGGGAAAAAATTTGTAGTAGCCACCGTACTGTTTAAAGCTCTCAGAGAGTTTTTGCTCATCGAACAAATGGGTTGCTGATGGCGGAATGTTTTGTAAAATGGCGTTGAGGCCAACGTTCAGCGACTTGTAGGGAGTCCTTCTGGAAGTTAGAACGTCAGTGCGTCGACCACAGACGTATTGGAGCGTTTGGTCTGAGATCCGCCGGAAGTTTGAGTCCTTAGACAATAGATGGTTCTGTATGGATTCCACTAGCAAGGGAGACTTTACTTGTTGGACGACCCGTTGTACTCCCTCTTCTAATGCCTGCCTTTGCAGCAAGAGAGCGTGAGTTAACACCCCTAGTGTCTGGTCAAACTTTTGTAGCACCTCCGCATTACACCACTTTGGCGTAAGGTTGCCCAGCTGTGGGTTGACTTTTAGCGCCGTGAAAACCGGTAGACGGCTCCGCTTCCGTAGTCATAGCGTCGAAGGTCAGCGTCACTGAGGGGTCAATTGTTTGGGTGTGTTCAATTACCACCTCATCCTGATCCTCGTCTTCAAGCTCGACTTCAATATCAGACATCGAAGTGTCTGCTTCCGCGATTACTGTTCGCCCGACTGACGGTGGCGGTGTAGTATTGTGGTCAATATTAATACTATTAACAGCTTCTACCATCTTGCTAATAGATGTAGCTGACGCTGCCATCATTTGCTGCATCATTATTTGGAACATCTCCGTTTGCTTTTCGAGTGCTGCAGCTATAGGGTCCTGTAAAGGACGTGTTTCTACTTCTGTTGCGTTAGGAGTTTTCAATCGTTTGGTCCTTACAGGCGTGCGAGCCGGAGTTAAAGATCTTTTGCGCGATGGGGAAGTCCCTCTTAGGAGGTTGTGGGCTTCTTCCCTCGAGCACAGCTGAGGCTTAATCCTCCTGACCGTATCAAGGACTTTATCCATGTTGTCGCCATGGATCTTGGACGCTAATGCATACGGGGCATATATAAGCGATCTGGTTAGAGGCCAGTCCAGCATCTTCAGTTTAATGGCTTTATATGTCTTTTCAGACAGCTCCTGCAGATCAAATGCTTCTGCAATTTTTAGTGTTGGGATGGCAAATCTTAATTTATTTATTATTTTCGGGTCTGGTGGATCTCCTATGATCTCGTTAATATCGATGTCAGACACGACCCAGTCTTTCCAGTCCTGGGGCATAAGCGGCAAGACTGCGTCATATATTCTGTCGACGGCGTTTTTAGAAGATGTTGGGGCTGTCGAAGTGAACAGTAGTATCTCTCGGATAGTTTGCATTTTCCTAAAAGAAAGAAAATATTGTATAAATATATTGACACATCAGAGATGGTATCAATCAAACATTTCGCCTTCTTAGTTGACCCGACGGATCAATAATGTTGACGTCTCGAGAGGCCGTCGGTTCATCTGATCCGTCGGGTAGATTCCGGAGCCTCCGGGTCAAGCGGCCGGCGGTCTAGTCTATTGAGCCGACGGATGGACCGTAGTATGCATTAGCCGAAGCCATTAATTTAGTTGGCTTGTGCGCAACTAGTCCCAACTGAGGCAGGTGGATATGCACGCTGCTATTCAGATGTGTTGGGATAACAAACACATAGCGAACATATCGGTATGTGTTTGCATTCTAGGAAGAACCAGTATGGTTCCCTCCAGAAAATGTTCTCGAAATAGATCTAAATGAAATAAATTAGCTTACCTTACTTGCTTGCAGGAATTGATGTTCTATTATAAATTATATTATTATTTAGTATAACTTTTATTCTCAGTATTTGCTTTGCGAACGATCGCACGTCGTTACTGGGGGAAAATTCAAAGCGTACTGACAAGACAGCTAGCCGGCACGCCTGGCGACTATGAACGCATGACGTCACACCGGTGTTGCCAGTGGTTTATAGCGGAAGTAGGTCTAATTCATGCTTGTAGGGCTCGTTACCTGGGGTAAAATCCGATCATATTCTCAAGGTGGGTCAAGCGAAGGCTCGGACCTCTAAATAAGTAATTTGATTGGTTGAATGATATATAAATGCAAAATTTTAAAATAAAAAATATGGTAAATTGGGTCTATTTAAAAATGATGCTATTTATATTATATTATACTAATTGTATTATCAACATTGAAGAACGAAATCTTCCCGAAATTACGAAATTTACGAAAAACAAAGCTTGAATTTTAATTTAAGCACATTAAAATATTTTTAAATTTATTTCTTATTTCATAAAGATAGTTCAGGTACTTTTGAATATATTGAAGATTTTCGAACCTACCCTTTTTCTTTGCGGTCTAGTGTAGTTAATAGCTATTAGTGGGACCGCGCCCTTAGCATTGAGTTTGCTATGCTGGGTGGGTCATTTTAGAAATACCAATCACTACAAAAGCAGACAAAATTTGTTCTATAATTTACCAATAGTAACTTAATTGAATAGTAGGTAGCCATGCAGGTACACTGCTTTGTCCTCATTGTATTGTATTGTAACTTTGTCAACAGATTCGAAGGTCCCCGAGGTGGCGTTGGAAGTCGCCCGCTATCAGGTGGTTACCAGCAGCAGCAGCCGCAGCACATTGCGCCGTCTTCCAATGGGTACGAATCCTCGTTGTATGTATCTACCAAATAATTTAGATATACATTGTAAAATCAAATCTTAAATATTATTTTGATAACTATAACTATGATGACAATAACGTACTAACAAGTTGCTGTTGCTGGCACGCGCGTCACTTTGTACCATTGTTATCGAAAAAACATGGTTCAAAATGGCCGCAGCCTTGATCAAACTTGTTGACAGTGTTTGAAACGACACACTCAAATTAAAAGTTA
>OY720036.1:18660207-18777345 GCA_963082485.1 Eudonia mercurella
AACAGTAAAGTGAATGAAACTACAATGCAGCTAATGTTGGATAGACTTTCGCGTGGCATTAAATTAACACTTATTACACGGGACTGAACGTGACGTGACCTACCTGTAAACACATTTATGGGTGCGTGCGTATGCTTTTCCACAAGTCAAAATTATTTATTTATTTCTAGTTTTAGCAGTACAAACGCAACCATATTTAAAATTCATGAGGCAGTACGTTTTTATGATGGATAGATCAATAAGCGTTAAGTCCCGTGTGTTATGTGTTTAATTATTGATGAATGAAGGGTTGTGTTCGTTCATGTGACGTTTGACTTATGGACTGACACTCACCTGTGACTATGATCTTTAGTGGGTCCGGCTGGCTGGCGGGGTTGGCGGGGGGCGGCGGCTGCGGCTGCTGCGGGGGGCGGGCGCGGGGGCAGGCGGTGGCGGGCGGGGCAGCGAGAGCTGCGGCTGCGGCGAGGGCGGGCGGTGGGGGGCGGGGGCGCACGGAGTGGCATTGTGACGCGGGGAGGTGGTGCTGGCTACCGTCGCCGCACTAGCCTTCGCTTCCATACTTTAGGGAAATAGCTGCTCACCTATACAAGTCATACACTTTACATTATTCAAAGACTTCATGGCTTTGACAATAGTTTTAAACACATACTGCCTTACAAATAAACAAAGAATAAGCTCCGAATAGTTATTCTGTGTTTTGTTCCTGTCATGTAAGACATAATTTCAAATTAGAGTAAAAGAGACAAAAACACGCAATAACTATTCAAACCTTATTCTTTGTTTATTTGTAAGTCACATAGCTTTTTAATTATTTTGTGCTAATTCAAAAGTACGTATTTAGTGAGTTTACTTGAATAAAGATTAATTTTATTTAAGTATAATTATATTTATTTTAAATTTTACAGATAAGACAAATTATATATTGTTATTAGTTTCAAAACTATACACTAATGTTTAACTATTGTTTGGAAATAAATATTTGGTTTCTTTAGTACAAATGATTTTTGGAAGGTATTCGCTTTTTTTAGATGTTTACTGTATGTTTTTAAAATTTTTGATTGGAACAAAGGCTAGCTCCCTTATTTATCTAATGTTGCCGACAAGAGAGGACTTAAAGTGGTTATAACCGCAATAATGTTGTTAATTTATTTTTATTTAATCCTGGATCCCAGAAATAGTTTTACTTAGAAGTAGTTTTTCTACTTAATACACATGAAATTACTCATATTGTACTATTTTATAGCAATTTAACGAGTCTGAATTTGATTGTTTTTTATAAATATTGATTACTTCACAACTTGCCAATGCAAACATGTAATTTACTATCTCGTCAATTTTACTACTACTAAAAACGTCAGGGATAAAAAGCAGCCATCTTCAGGGATGGACGGAATGATGTGTAGAGGCATGTTGTGGCCCAAAAGATCAAAATTATGTAGAAATTCATAATTGCCTGTAAATCAGAGCTCATCATTAAATGTGTTCAATTTATATCATTATTAAGAAGTTTGATGGGTACTAAGTAATTAGTATTCATAATTGTTTACAAAGTGATTTGGTGAGTTGATTATGTTTAGTAACAATAAATTAAATAAATAAATATGATATATATGATATGATAACAGCAAGAATTAAGTAAATAAATGGTAAAAACAAATAAGAATGGTGATGAAAAGCTTGTTTACACAATACAAAATACCTATTGGTTAATATTATTTCAAATACATGCTATGTTGATTATTATAATAGTTACTGGACGACAACTTTCTCTTAAATGATAAGTGATATTTACTTGTGCTAAAGATAGGCAAACAAACTAATGCTATGAGCATAATGCTGAATGCTATCCACGAAAATATAATTTAAGATTAAATTAATGAACACCAAACTGTTACTGTTGTTAATTATGATTTTAAAAACATGATATCAACACAAACTTTAAAAAAGGAACATACCGGTTTTGACTATAACAACCTTGGAAAAGTATCTTGGCTTGATATATTTCTCTGTGTTTCCCGGGGAGAGAATCACTCCATTCTCAGACTCGTAAAATTTTAAGCCATCACTTAAGGCACTTTTTAAATCAATAAAAATATATATTTGTACGTCTTTTCTTATACCACTTATTATGGAAGGGTCTGCCAGCGTTCCTTTAGCAAAATGTATATGTCGTCGTCTCATACAACTAAGACCATCCTGTTTTATATGGGGCCACCATTTTAAATATGTACCATGAACAACTGTTGTATATTTTGGCTGTAATATAGCATAAAGATAAAATAGTATAGCATATTACATACAAATATGTAAGTATATAAAATAAAATCATGTTACCTTAAAAAATTACAATGGCTGACAATGTCAACAACCTCATCTCGTGATATAGGGGCCAGCAGATAATAATTATTTATTTATTGCATATCACATTACATTAGACGAGGTGTTAAAATGTGACGTCCTGCTAGGGCACAGCAAATAAGAAGGCTAACTATTTTTAAAATCTAGGCTATACAAATTAACAAAAAAGGATTACTTACTTCAGTGATAGGGAGTAGCTCAGCATCAGCTACTTGAGTGATGGAGTGGCCTTGATTGGCTTTTACTTCCAACAGCCCGGTCTGCGGGTTTAGCCTCAAACGGAACCTCTGTTTGTCATTAGTCTGTACCACTCTTTCCAAGTCTGCTTTGTCATACCTATTTCTCAATATCTTGTGTTGTAGAATACTATTGACATCTATGTATCCTTCAAGGCTGTAAGCAGTATTATTTAAAATCAAAAGGTAGTTTGGTAATAATTTAATTAAATGAATTATTTTGTTAAATACTGTATTAATGGTACGTTTTGGAATAACAAAATTTTACTAAGAATACGAACTATACAGTAACATTCTATGTCGACTGGTTGTAGAAAAAACTATTAAAAAGATTATTGCAGCTTGTACTGACCTTATAGGCAGACCCTCCTTGATCGCGCCGTGTCGTAGGAGCCACGATAACGTCTTGCTTAACTGAATGTCTCTATTACTCATAAAAATACCACAAAAATAAGTCAACACCAAAATCGAATGTTTAGATACAACAAATTATATACCACATGTGTAAAAGTAAAAAGCTATAAGATCCTCATACATCTAACTCTCAACGCTCAAGAACTAAGTAAAAATACAGCTAGTAACTACACTTATAATTTTGCAAAAGTATGTTCACAAGAACAAGTTGTAATTTTGGAAGTGATTATCAGCTCGCCTAAAACAACAAAGGTTGCAACTTGCGAGACATCTGACGTTTTGACGTCTAATTAGGGAAGGACAGACAAGTGACAGAAAATCGTTTATCTCTCAGTTCTTTATCAACTATGAACAAGTTTTTAACATGAATAAATTAAAAGAACAAGTTTAATCGTTTGATTTTCTAGTCCAAAGTAAGACAAATTCCAAAAATATACAATGAGACAGGATCATGTTTTACATTAATGTGTTTTTTTTAGGTGAATTTATTTATATTTAATTTTATTATAAATCGAAAACTTAAAATTTACAAGTGATTGAGTACTCGAACCATGAATCAGCTCACATTAATTTTCTACCCTTAATACGTACTTGAAAATTACGTCATTAAGCGCTCTTCTCATAAAACTACCTCTTTACCGTAGGTACTCATTAAATCAGCATAAATTAGATCTTTAAATGCCGTAGATTCATTCGAGATAGTTTCGCCGTTTTGTGAAGTACCTAGTACAGTAATTGTAATAGATTGACTTCAGTAATTATACACCGTTGGCCTGAATAACCCGAAAGATTTAACTTAACGATTCTACAGCCTAAAGAGTATATAAAGTTATGTAACACATAGTCCTAAACCCCATAATAAAGGAGATATTCATTATTTAAAACAAATAATAATAAAAAAAATATCAAGTATAACACACCCTAAGGTATGACGTAGACACCTACTACTTTCACGCAGACGCACTTACCTAGGTGCATCGGTGTCAACCAGTTTTACCTAAGTAAGTTTGGTACCTGTCGACAAAAAGGTTTTACTACCGAAAATAATTATTTTTCATTGTGGATAAAAAGATGTAACATGCAACTGATATACAGAGTAGGTAATAATTATAACTTTATCTTTCTTATTACACTTTAATAACAAGTAGTTATTCTCTTATCAGTAAGACTGATAAGACTAGATTAATTCCGCTCTCAATCAGCAAAGTGCAACCTATTTGCCTTCACTGACAACTAGCTGATTCATAGTTTGAAAGTTGAACATGATTGATACATGTGACATATTTCAAACAAACTGATTTCAAATTATTACTGATTGTCACGTAAGAATTACACTGTTATAATTTAATAAATAATATTCGTTATGCCGTCTTATCCGCCGGAACATTTAGCGGAAATACATTATGTGTACAGATTCGTGAAGTGTCATGCTCGCTCCCTGTTTCTCAACTTGAGATTAATATGATTCGCTTACTCTCTGAAGTAAAGGCTTGACCATAAAGAAACACGCTATTACTATGATTTAATTTGTATTGAAAAAGTGGGTCAATTAAAACACACATTTCGACCCATGTTAATATAACGTTATTTACTCGTACTGTCGTTAAGAATACGTGGTTTAAATCTTTCGGGTTATTCAGGCCAACGGTGTATAAGAGAAACTTTCAATGACATATCGACGGTTGAAAGGCTAATTGATCCAAGCGACATTTTGTAAAACTTGCAAAAATAGGATTCAAGTTTTTGTATTTAGAAAAAAAATCATAAATAAACACCTGATAGACTTTGATTTATTTAATACAGTGTATCCCTAATTAAGTAAGGAAGTTTTTTTAAGTTGGTACAGTGGCGTAGCGTAGTGAGGGCGGCACTTTTTAGGGGGCGGCAAAATTTCACAATAAATAATAAAAATATTTGAACCATTTCATATCTTTATCACAACTAAAAATTCGGACCGATTGAAAAGAGCACGGAATTTTTTATTACTTATTCTGTGACGAATTCGGGGAATCCTCTTTCTTTGAATGATATTTTGTAGCGACTGCTGGCAACACCGAATACTGACTTGCGGGGATTCCTCGTATTTTATTTTGGGGAGCCCTTTCGGTCGCATAATCTCTTTCGTCATAATGTAGTTTGTCATACATAACAGTTTCAGTATAATGTTTTCTCACATAATTATTATGATAAGCAGTGTTAATGTTAACTTACTATAATTCGCGATTGTCTTGAATTTCGAGGTTTTTTTTATTAGGCAACAGAAATCTAGCTCCATACAAAAATTGTTGGTGGGCAGATGCGATAAAATAGATGATGATGTACTCGTTTCACAATCACTTATGATATGACATGGCTTTTTATTTATGTATGTTATGATTAGTAATCGTTATTGTAAAAACATTTATGCAAGAACATTTGATGCTAATATTATATCATCATTATCATTATTATAAAAGTAGTTATGGGGAAATAAAGTATGCCTAATGATTTACTCAGAATGAACGTTATGCGAAACGAAGAGAATGTCAGAAAACGTTATGCAGCCTTAAAAATGCCTCTTTAATTTACGCAACCAATTAAAGACCCTTTATTTTGTGCTTGGATTGTTTATGACTAATAATCAGCGAGAATGACTTCTATTATAACAATATGTAAAAAAAACCCTGTCCGATCCGTTAAGGTGTTATTAGGTATCGAGATTCAGTTATATTTACGTTATCATTTAAAAAAATAAGTCAAAAAAATTTACCCCGACAAAATTTTTGTTAAATGACAAAACTTACATGGCAATACTTTTGTCGGCACTTCGGTAGGTAGAACCTTTAGCGAAGCCGCCATTGATGGAAAGTGTGGTCAGAATTATAATATTAGCTTGATTTAGGGGTAATTTGAGCAATTTCGGTACAAAAAATTTGCGTCATAAATTACGATAATTCTTTTATTTTCATGAATAATATATCCATTCGGAGAGACGTTGCGTCTCTCTGTATATTGTACCGCATATATCATGGGGAGTGTTCTGAGGAATTGTTCGGCTTGATTCCTACCGCTGCTTTCCTTCACCGCACTACACGCAATTGACTGCCATTCCATCCACATCACCTTGATGGATGGCGGTCTACTACTATGCGTTTTTCACGAAACTTCTTGCCTCGAACTACAGTGTTGTGGAACCAGCTCTCGGCGGCGGTATTTCCGGACCGTTACGACCTCGGAATCTTCAAGAAACGAGCCTATTCCTTCCTGACAGGCCGGCAACGCGTCTGCAATTCCTCTAGTTTGCATGGGTGTCCATGGGCGGCGGTGATTACTTTCCATCAGGTGACCCGCCTGCTCGTTTGCCTCCTTCTTTAAAAAAAAAAGGGCAAGTAAAATAATTTTGGTATCAATAATAACGTGATTGCAAAACTTAGCTAAACGTTTTTATTTAAAATCTAACCTGTATTGTATAGTGCAAAATAATGATGACTGTTACTGCCGAAAAGTTCTCTAAAATTTATGTATGTAATGTATAGTATACATAAAATTCAAATACCTAAATAAGAGGGCGGCAAAATTGTCTTCCGCCCCGGGCGGCCAACACGCACGCTACGCTACGCCACTGCTTAATCGACACATGTTATAAAAGTTCGAAAAATCAAAATAGCTTAAGTCATCGAGTCCTCAAAGGAGATGTTCGTTTTTGAGCTTTTATTTTACTACAGTTTTGAAGTGATGCTTTTCTGATAGATCTGCCTTTTGATATGATATTTCCAAAAAGAAAAAAATATATATAAAAAAGCCCCAACATAATTTAAAAAATATTTAAAAACTTGAAATCTTGTTTTTTTTTATCAAGCTTTTTTTATTATTTTTGGGTTCTAATGAAAGTTTTAAGTGTTTAATATGTATTGCTGAACTTATTTATACATTCTAAAAGGTATTTTAAGGTTTCAATGCAATTTCCTGAAAATGACACCATGCGGTTGCTGGCTGTAATGGAAAGTACCATAGCATTACTAATTTTAAAAATAATTTTTTTTTAAAGTGGATAAGTTATATTGTTTAAATACGTACTCGTTCTTGGCGGGAAAGTGAAGAGTTTTGTCTGCGGTTTTGTTTTATTTTCTAAAATTTGTGTTATGTCGAATAATTATGTGAAATAATGGTGGATTACAAACCGTTAAGTGTTCGTGAGTGTGCATGAGTGTTAGCAATTGAAACAAAACAGTGCAACGTCACTTTTCAAATTCTCTCAAGAAGTCCGCCCGAGGACTTAGTAAAGCCCCACATCTTTACTGAGATACTCGAGGGGTTGGGGGGTATATCATTTTTCACTTCTAATTTCGATTATCATTCATCATCATCATCATACAGAAAAGAAATATTGTTTATTTATGTATTACTTGTTAGAAATAATTACTTTGACATTGGCTAAATGTGCTAATCGCACATAGCCATCAACAAAAAAAAATACGAACTCGCTGTCATTTTAAGTGTCAGTTGGGACTTCTTGGCGGGAAAGTGAAGAGTCATGTCTGCGGTTTTGTTTTATTTGTTAAATTCTTATTTATGGATAGCACAAGGAAGTCTCCATATTCCTATATATTATTAGAAAAACGATCCGATCACTTTAATCTTTTTATTTCTCCTGAACATTCAATTGACAATCAACAACATTTTTCCAGTAACCCTAGTTACCTGTCAAAATAACAATAATAAAACTCAACGACAATAAACTAAAACCTCATCATCCCCTCTCAATTCGAAATTACCACAGAATAAGAATTGGTATAAATTAGGAAATTAATAATATAATAAGTATACTAAAACTAACGTTAACATTGAAATGAAATAAAAATTAACTTACTGACTTACAATGTTTTTCAACAAAACACTTAAACAAAATAAAAGGTATTCATTCAAACTATTTTATCCCTCCGCAATGTTAGAACTTTATTAGTTTTAGATTAGTTATTATAACTCATAGACCTTATCTTAGTATATAAACCACATCATATTTTATAAATAGTACCGTATACAAACAAACTATTCAATTCAAAACTAGTTTTTGTACAAAATAGTTGTGCTTCTGTTTTCCCAAGGCCTTTGTTAAAATATCTGCTACATTTTCATTTGTGCTCACATATTTCACAATTATTTCTCGTTTACTAATTAAATCTTTGATAAAGTGGTATTTAATATCAATATGTTTTGACCTCTTACTATTTTCATTAGATTCCATTAATTTAATCGCACTTTGATTATCTACAAGTAACATTGAGTTTGAGAAACAATTAAAATCTTGTAATAATCCCTTTAAATAAACTAACTCTGTACAAGCGAGAGCTGCAGCTATATATTCAGCTTCGGCTGTTGATAAGGCGACAACGTTTTGTTTTTTACAGAACCAGGCCAACAAATTATTGCCAAAAAACACTACAGAACCACTCACACTTTTCCTATCAGTTTTGTCGCCAGCCCAGTCGGCGTCAGTATAGGCAACCAAAGAACAACAGCTACCCCGTGTATATACGAGAGATTTTGTCTTCGTTTGCTTAAGATACCGCAAAACACGCTTCGCTGCTTTCCACAGTGATGTAGTGGGCTTATCCAAAAATCTACTCAATAAAGATACTGCGAAACAAATATCAGGTCTACTTGAAGTAGCTAAGTATAAAAGAGAACCAATGAGTTCACGATATGGTATATCCAAGGTGATAGATTCATCATCATCCGTTGCGAAATTAACTTCCATTGGCGTCTCCGCACCTTTGCAATCTGTCATGTTAAATTTATCAAGTAATCTATTTATTGCTGATTCTTGAGAAATAGATATCGATTCTGGTGTTCTTACAATATCTAGTCCCAAGTAAGAACTTACCTCCCCAAGGTCCTTCACATTAAATTCAGTTTTCAAAAAAACATGCGCTTTATTTAGGTTGATTTCACTTTTTGACACTAAAATGATATCATCAACATATATTAGTAAAAATATATCCTCTAAAATATATAAACAAAAATCATGTTTTGATTGTATAAATCCTTTTTCAACTAAAAACCCATGTAGTCTTTCATTCCAGCATTTAGGCGCTTGTTTTAATCCATACAATGATCTTTTTAGTTTCAAAACTATGCCTTTTTCAACTTTTATTCCTAAAGGTGGTTTTATATAAACGTCTTCCTTTAAAAAACCGTTTAAAAATGCCGTTGGAACATCTAATTGTTTCATATACATATCATTTTGTATTGCTTGGTTCAGCATCATTCTAATTGTGGGCATACGAGCTACTGGTGAATAAACATTAAATAATGTTTCTTCTTGAAATCCTTTTGCCACTAATCTGGCCTTTTTTGTACCATCCTTTTTTGTAACAAATAACCATTTCGTGTCAATAGCCCTTTTATCTCTAGGCAATTCCGATTCTTCCCAGGTTTCCAAACTTTTTAGGGAACTTAATTCTTTGTCTATAGCATCTTGCCATTCTCGACCTCTTTCAACAGCTTCTTTGTATGAACCTGGATCACCTGTACACAAACAGTAGGCTACATGTGTTTCATAATCTTCTAATCTTTTCGGAGGCTTAACAATTCTGCCACTTCTTGTTTTTGTCACGTGTTCGTTTGAAACGTCGCTTCTCCCATTTGTATTCTTTTCAGTACAATCCTCTTCTCTATCGTCATTATCCTGTTCGAGTTCAGTGCTCCTATTGTCATTTTCTCCGTTCCTTTCTGAAATATCAACCCTTAGCCATTCACATTTTTTATCAGTATGATTACTTTCGTTGTAAACAATATTATTTTCATCGAATCTCACATCTCGTGACACAATTATTTTGTTGTTTTTAGTATCCCATAAGCTATACCCTGTCCTGCTATATCCTACCATTCGGCATTCATGTGCTCTTTCTGAAAATTTATCAGGTTTAGGTAAAATGTATGCCCACGCTTTTGCACCAAAAGCACGAAGTTTGCTTAAGTCTCTAGTCCCATACAAAATTTCACATGGAGTTTTGAAATTAATAGCCATAGAGGTACAACGGTTTACCTGATAAGCTGCACATTTTACAGCTTCACCCCACAACTTTTTTGGTAGCTTAGTTTCAATAAGCATCGTTCTTGCTTTGTTATATAAACTGCAATTCATTCGCTCTGCGACGCCATTGCTGGCAGGTGAATATGGTAAACTATATTCCAAAGCTATTCCTTTCTGATTACAAAATTGACGTAGATTATTGCTAGTGTATTCACCTCCATTATCACACCTTATCCTCTTAACCGTTGTGTCAAATTCATTCTCGTATCGATGAATATAGTTGATAATATTTTCAACAGCTTCCGATTTCCTTTTTAACAAGAAAACTACACAAAAGTGCGAAAAATCGTCTATAATGGTCTGAAAATAAAATTCACCCTGTATTGTCGGAATGTTGGACGGGCCCGCTATATCACTGTGTAACAGTTCTAAGACTTGACGTGACCTAGGTCGCTCTAACGTTTTGAATGGTAGCCGTGTTGCCTTACCTGTCATGCACGCATTACAAACATTGTTGTTAAGAGGTAGCTGTAGCCTTTGTAAAGTTTTAGAGCTGGTATGTCCTAAACGTCTGTGCCACAACATGCCATTTGCTGAATGTATAACCGCCGCAACTACATCCTCCGTTAACATTTCACCCTGTAAAATATAAAGTTTACTATTATTATAAGCCCAGACAATGGACCCATTGTAAAAGGTAATTTTTGCATATTCATTTCTAAATATGATTTCGTTCGGTTTTTCCAGTAGTTTTCGAACAGAAAGTAGATTATAGGCTAAATTTGCCACTATAAGTCCCTCGACAGTAAACTTGACATTGCCACATTTTATCAGTAAATGGCCGCTTTCGTAAGCTATTAACTGTTCACCATTTGCTGTTTTAATTTTAATCGGATGATCTAAGTTTTTTATTTGTGTCAAAAATTGTCGATAATGATTAGATATAAAATTTTGCGATGCACCTGAATCTATTACAAAAGAAATTGATTGATTTAATGGAGCCTTACAAGACAAATTGAATTCCTCAACCATACAGCCCACTTCTTCTATAGTTTCTTCTTGCTCTTGGGCTATTGTTGCACTGTCCCTTGATGTGCTTGCTCTATTTGCACCTCGAAAGCGTCCCTGAATTCTGCCACGACCTCGTCTATATAATTCACCACCTCGAATATGAGCACCACGTTGGGAAGTATAATATTGTCTGCTATGAATATTTTTATTACAATATATTGCTTTGTGACCTCTTTCCTTGCAATTCCAGCATTCTATATTAAATGCATTATCTTGATTTGATGCGCTCATGTCATCCAGCCTGATTTCCGCGTCAAGTAGAGTCCTTTTTGTCTTTTCTAAGGTAAGATCTTCATTCATAGCTTCTAAGGCTGTTGTAACATTGTTATATTTCCCTGGTAAGGCAAGTAGTAGATGTACCACTTTATCAGACTCTTCCATTGTTGACATTACTTCAATGTCACTTACTAGTTTGTCAAATTTTAGGAAAAAATTTTGTAATTTGTCGTTATTATCACATTTCAATTCTATTAATCTCTTTTTTAAATGATATTTATTCATCACAGTTCTTCTCGTTAATGTATTTTCTAATGACTCCATCATGTGTTTTGCGTTTTTGCACCCTTTTATAACTTCCAAAAATTTGTCCCCCATACATTGAACGATAAGAGACCTTGCTTCCGCATCCCGCTTCTTATCTTCCACTTTAATATTGTCACACTCCAAAATATCATTAATACCTTTCTCTTCCATTATTAGTTGTAATCTGAATTTCCAATTTTGAAAGTTGTCTCCATCCTCCAGCTTAGTAATAACACTTTGTATATTTTTCTGATGAGCCATATCTCAAGTAATGAAGAATATGTAAAACAAATGAAAAAAAATCTCAGTCCCCGAATTATAAATCAAGGAATATGGGGCGGCCCATAACCTGTTAAATTCTTATTTATGGATAGCACAAGGAAGTCTCCATATTCCTATATATTATTAGAAAAACGATCCGATCACTTTAATCTTTTTATTTCTCCTGAACATTCAATTGACAATCAACAACATTTTTCCAGTAACCCTAGTTACCTGTCAAAATAACAATAATAAAACTCAACGACAATAAACTAAAACCTCATCATTATTTTCTAAAATTTGTGTTATGTCGAATATTAATGTGAAATAATGGTGGATTATTAACCGTTAAGTGTTCGTGAGTGTGCATGAGTGTTGACAAATGAAACAAAACAGTGCAACGTCACTTTTCAAATTCTCTCAAGAAGTCCGCCCGAGGACTTAGTAAAGCCCCACATCTTTACTGAGATACTCGAGGGGTTGGGTGGTATATCATTTCTCATTTCTATTATCATTCATCATCATCATACAGAAATTAAATATTGTTTATTTATGTATTACTTGTTAGAAAAATTACTTTGACACTGGCTAAATGTGCTAATCGCACAAAGCCATCAACAAAATAAAAAAAAAAAAAAAAAGTGTCAGTTGTGTCACTGTCAGCATTTTGATTTGACATCTGACACTAACAGTTTCATTTACGAAGTTGTCAAGACATTAGAAAAGCGAAGTTGCCAAGGTAAAAAAAGTTTAGAGTTGCTACTTTATGATTTTTTATTATCTGACCTTTTTATTACATAATACAATGTTTGGGTATGTTTAAAAATATATTGGAATATACATGGAAAGGTTCCTTATATTGTGCTCTTTGTAAAAGGAAATACAAGAGAGCGTTCCAAAGATGATTTAATTATATACACACCGAAATAAATAACATAACAATAAACTTATAAAAACTAGACTCAGAACATGTTTACTATGAGAAGCTATCAACGAGACTCAATTTACAATGACACAGACACATATGTTCTATTCTCTTTCTTTTAAGAACATAGACAATATTTAAACTTATGTCAAGAGAGTGTTGATTGCAACTGGCCAGCATGTTGCAGCTGGCCAGCATCACTGACCAGTATCCTTTCAACACACCCCCTCAATCAACTACCCTTGACATACTGCCTTCCATATATAAAGAAAATATTTTTTTTATATTCATATCCCATTTACCCCTGTCTCCCCTTAGACTTAAACATTTCAAATTTTAACGGTAACTTTAAAAATAACAACTTCCAATTAACTTATCTCTTGCTCAACCAGCTTTATAACAAACCTTCAATCTAACTCCTAACTTAACTCCTACTCGACTAACAACTTCCAATAAACTCATCTCCTACTCGACCTGCTTTAATACAAAACTTCAACAAACTCAACTACTAATAACATTAACACATCTCCTACTCGACCTGCTTTATTTGACTCAACTACTAATAACATTAACACATCTCCTACTCGACCTGCTTTAATACAAAATTTCCACAAACTCAACTAATAAAAAAACTCAACACATCTTTATAATAAAAATAAAAAACAAATATACAGTAATTCATAAAAAAATAAATGTGATAATAAACCTAAGGCCAATCTACTAAAAAAAAAACATTGTATAGTATTATTCAAAGTTACAAGTTTTGTGTTTCGTTTGGTAGCTCCTTTCTAATATTATTTATAAAGAATGATTAATTTAGTTTAAAAATTCTTCTAATATCCACTCTACACCCCCTTAAATTAATCATTATATATGCCAAAAATTACACCCCCTTAAACATTGTATGTTAACGCAACCCCTTAATTCTTTAACTGATAATATGAATTGACTTGGCTCCTTAAGTTTACATCACAACTCTATATAAGTTCTTTCTTATACAACATTACACCCCTATAAAAACTTACATACTAATACCCCACATAAAGACCGAAAAAACACTTAGTTCACTTTAGCCCACACTTATCACTACCTAACACTCACTCTGATACGAGTTTTCTTTGACACCTCTCAAATTTCACAGGTGGCAAACACTTTGTTAGTATGTCTGCTATCTGCGAACCCGTTGGACAGTATTTAACCGTTATTCTGTTTGCATCAATCTGATCTTTTAGATAGTAGTATCTCACATCTATGTGTTTGCTTCTTTTATTCATAATTCCTTTCTTCATAAGCCAAATAGCGGACTGATTATCTACTTTCATTTCAATTTCTAATTTCTCATTAGTCATTTCAAAAATGAAATCTCTGATGAAAAGAAGTTCTTTGCAGCATTCTGCTGCGGCTATATATTCTGCTTCCGTACTCGATAACGCTACGATCGGCTGTTTTCTTGAGCTCCATGCCACTGGTCCACCGTTCAACCAAATCACGTAGCCCGACGTGCTACGTCTAGTATCTGGATCCCCCGCGAAATCTGAATCACAGTATCCTCGAAGCACTTTATCACCTTCACCAAAATGAATACCTTTGTTTTTCGAACCTTTTAAAAATTTAAAAATAGTTTTTGCGTTATTTAAATCATTTAAATTTGGAGTACTCTGCTGACGCGAGCAATACCCTACATGGAAGCTAATGTCTGGCCTTGTTTTACTAGCTAAATATAACAAAGACCCTATCATTTCCCTATAGAGTTCATGACTCTCTGTATCTATTTTCAATTTTGGATGTTGTTCTATCAAAATAGTTGGAGTTTTGCATTCTCTTGCTTCATTCATATTAAACTTCTTCAACATTTTTTCAATATAATTTTCCTGACAAATTTTAACTCCTTTCTTTCCTTGTGTTATATCCAACCCAATATAGTTTGATATTTCTTCGCAGATTCTTAGATCAAAAGCTTTTCTTAACGTTTCCACTACATGCACCAAGTCTTCTTCTCTCTCACCAACTACTAGTCCGTCATCAACATAAATCGCAAGAATTATTTTTCTTTCACCTTCCATTACAAAAATACACTGATCTAACTTTAATTGCTTAAAACCCATTTTAAATAAATGTTCTGTAAATTTTATGTTCCACATTAATGGTGCTTGTTTTAACCCATAGAGACTCTTATTTAGTTTGCATACTTTATCTTCTTTATCGCTATAACCTTTTGGAACTTTTAAATAAATGCACTCTTTTAAGTCTCCATGTAAAAAGGCTGTTTTAATATCGAACTGTTTCATCTTCAATTTTTTATTTGCAACAATTGACAATAAAACTCTCAAAGAATTTGTATTTACAACTGGACTATAAGTTTCATCATAATCTATCTTATACTTTTGTTGGAATCCTCTTGCAACTAGTCTTGCTTTGTATCTTCCATCTGACTTTATTGTAAAGATCCATTTGCTTGTTATTAGTTTTCTTCCTTCAGCCTCTTTCTTATCCACAAAAGTCCAAGTGTTGTTTTCTTCTAACGATTTGATTTCTTCATCTATTGCTTTCTTCCATTTACCTTTTTCTCTTGATTCTATTGCTTCTTCATACGTTAACAAGGAAACTTCCGTATCATACTCCATAACATAATCTTTATATCTTTCTGGTAATCTACGTTCTCTCGCAGGTTGATTTCTTCTACTATTATTTTCCACTGCTCGACTTCCCTCAATTTCTTCATTACTATTTCTATTTTCTGCTTCAATCTCTACTACTCGACTCTGACTTTCTTCAACTTGTTCATTATCTAAAAACTCTTCATCTTCTTCTGGTTGTAAAACGTTATCAAAATTTAACTCATTTTCAAAAAGGTTTCTATTATTTACACTATTCTCATTTCCAGCTTCTTCATTTATTCTCTCACTCTCATTTGTTTGATTGTAACTTGTTTCACCATTTGTTTCATCATCATTTGTTCTAACTTCAACTGTTTTCCTGAATGTTTCATCATCATTTGTTCTAACTTCAACTGTTTTCCTGAATCTTCTAGACTTTTCTCCTTCTCGATCACTATCTATATTGATGATTCTTCTCCTATCTTCACCTTCTCGACACCCTTCATTGTGGTCTGATGAGTTTTGCCTTGTTTCATCTTCTTCTATTTGTTTATCGTCATCCATCTGCCAGAGTCCATTTATTTTAACCATATTTTCTTCATCATCTAAACATATTCCTTGTTCTTCTTCGTTTATTCTTACATCTCTCGCTCTTATTATTTGTTTCTTGTCGTCCACCCAAATTTTGTAGCCATTTCGAACATAGCCAATGAGTATTCCTTTGCTGCATCTTTCGTCAAGTTTTCTTAATCCAAAATTTGTTTTGTAGTAAGCTGTAGATCCAAATCTTCTGATGTTCGATAGGTTAGGTTTTATCTTGAACCACATTTCTGCTGGTGTCTCGTTTCTACCTTCCGTTGGGCTTCTGTTGATCAGGAAACTGGCTGTTAAAAGTGCTTCCCCCCACAAATAGTTCGGAACCTTGCCGTCAAACATTAAAGCCCTCGTTCTCTCCATCAGGGTTCTGTTCAATCTTTCGGCTTTTCCATTTAGTTGAGGCGTGTAAGGTATGGTTACATCCAATACTATTCCTTTAGCCTGGCACCACGCATGTAGGTTATTGCTCGAATATTCACCCCCATTATCGCATCGAATTTTCTTTACTTTTCTATTGAAATGATTTTCACTTAAACATACAAATTCTTTAATTTTGCTAAGGCATTCACTTTTGAAGGCGATCAAGTACACGACACAGAAATGCGTAAACTCGTCTAAAAACGTGATAAAATATTTTTTGTTGTCCCAAGTGGGAACTTCAATTGGACCGCAAATGTCTGTATGAATTATTTCCAAAGGGAATTTTGCTTTGATTCTATTATTTTCAAACGATTTTCGAGTCATTTTTGCTTTTACGCAGATTTCGCAAAATTTATTTGAATATTCCCCCCCAATTTTTATACCATTTACCATTTTTGCCAGACGAGGCACGTCGGATAGATGACCTAGTCTCCGATGCCAGATATTGGTACTCTCAGTGAGTAGCGCTTCGCGAGTATAATTAGCCAAAAAATTCGTTTCATAAAGTCCGGTTTTAGTTTTATAACCAATTAAAATTGTTCTATTAAAATTTTTTATAAATACCTTGTCTCCAGAAAAATGTACGGTGCCACCATTGTCTGTGATAGCGCTTACCGAGATGAGGTTTCTTGATATATCCGGGACAAAAAGTACATCTTTCAGCTGTCCGAAGTCGGTTTTTATTATACCAGTCCCTTGCGCTACCAAGTTTTCTGCATTCGCACACCTAATTTGCACTTCTATTTTCTCTGTAATTTGAATTAAATTTTTATTGCTAAAGAAATGTGATGAGGCGCCTGAATCAATTACAGCTTTGACTGGAATCTGTAATTGTTCGCTTACAGGGTTATCATTATTGTTGTAATTATAGCTGCGGCAGAATTTTTCTATGTGACCCTTCTTATTGCATTTCTTACAAATTTTTCCCGAAAAACAGTTTCTTGTATTGTGACCAATCTTATGACAAATATCACAGCCTTGTTTACATGCCCTAGCGATGTGTCCTATTTTTCCACAATTATAGCATTTTCTTTCGTCTGTTTTAAATGCTTGATTACTCCATTCTGAAGTACTAGGCATGTCTGAATTTTCTATTTGTCTTTGTATCTTCTGGATAAGGTTGAAGATGGTCTTTTCTGATTTTGGTGTTATATCCCAAACTGTCTTAAAATAATTTAAATTTTGTGGTAGTATTGTTAATGCTTTATTCATTAGCATATCTTCGCTTATGCTGTTTGGGTCTACTAAATTAATTTCTGAAAATAAATTCTGTAAATTGCTTATGTCATCTATTACATTCCCTTTTGAAATGTAGCTGTAAAATTTTATTATTTTTTCATGATTATATTCTTTGCTATCAAAACGAAATATCAAATCCAATTTATCAAAAATTTCCTTGGTTAAATTACAATTAATAATGTAGTGTAGAAACTTTTCATCAATAAGACTAATTATAAGAAATCTTGCTTTTGCATCATTATAATCTTTCGCTCCATCAATTAGTCCTTTCGACTCCAAGAATAATTTTGTTATTTTTCTCCAATTTTTGTAGTTACTTTGATCTCTCAACTTGTTTATATTTTCCATGGCTATTAAATATTTCCTTAGTTACCGCCTTAAAATGTCAACAACTCTGGTTGCTATGTTTATCAGACTCTGGCATGTCTGTTATTCCTTAGTTACAAAACAACATCGAAAACAATAAATCACACAAATCACACAAACATCTATTTAAATGTTATGAACGCTCTCTGGGCCCATAACCTGTAAAAGGAAATACAAGAGAGCGTTCCAAAGATGATTTAATTATATACACACCGAAATAAATAACATAACAATAAACTTATAAAAACTAGACTCAGAACATGTTTACTATGAGAAGCTATCAACGAGACTCAATTTACAATGACACAGACACATATGTTCTATTCTCTTTCTTTTAAGAACATAGACAATATTTAAACTTATGTCAAGAGAGTGTTGATTGCAACTGGCCAGCATGTTGCAGCTGGCCAGCATCACTGACCAGTATCCTTTCAACACTCTTTTCATAAAATATAATTTCATCAGTGTAAGAATTAAGGGGCCCAGCCTCCATACAAAAATGGAACATTTCCTCTGTCTAATTTTGTGTCGTATAGATAATTGAGCTTAGAAATGAGGCCTGTTTTGTTCTGAGTGCTAAGCGCCAATAAAGTAGTCAAAAAAATTCGAAACCTGACTCAATTGACGGAGAAAATTTTGCTGATTCCGAATATGTAATTAACTCAATATCGCAAAAAATGTTGCTTTGACCAATAGCCTTTTAACCATGGATATCTATTAAATTCCAAAAGTCGTAGTCGTAAATAATATACTTACTAGTTAGTAAGTACCTAAATAATATTATTTAAGAATACTTTTAATAGATATTTTGATATTTCTGCTTTGACTTTTGATGGCAAAATTGGGGAAATCTAACATGTCATGCCTCTATGAAATGTTAGATTTCCCCTATTTTCCCATTTGCCACTTTACTTGTTTATTATAAAACATAATTTTAATTTTAATATTTTCAATTTTCCTTTAGCCCTGCCAGCCTGATCATTCTGTAAAGTGATGAAAAAAAAGGACGTTTTATCTTATTAATATAAGAGGTCGAAAAAGGCGACCGGCCTACTATATACCTAGGCAAAACAAGATCTAAGTACATTCACCCTTGCCTTATCTGGAAATTGAACTTATATAAGTAGAACCTTTTACCACTCAGCAAACAGGGAGTTATGTATGAGATAAGAAAAGCATATAACAAATTCCACACTTTACAGTTTCCACAGTTTCTTAATCTACATTTTACTTGTTTACAGAACATTTTTCAATTTTATTTTTCCACACGTAAGTCTGCGTGTTAAATAAATATTCAAATATAGGTTGAATTATTTTCCTTGCCCAGCAGAATAGAAAAATGATTTTTGGTTGTCTCTAACAAAGATCTATAATTTACAGAATTTATAAAGCAATGATAATTACTTAATGAATTATTTATAAATTATGCAATTTATATTAAAGTTACTTGGGTTTGTGAACACAAAAAGTTTGTGTTTTGTGTATTAAATTAAATTAAGTGTTTTTATTTATCAGACAACAAAGATCCATACAACAAAAGCTTAAAATTAAGAAGATGAAGACTTACTCAGATTTAGGTCGTACATACTTTATCATCTATTATAAAACCTTAAAATTACTGGGTAATTCATTGAAAACATAATAATGATGTTTATTAAACATGATGATGTTTAATATCATCATTAAGAATGTGAAATGGATCGTAAAAATCAATGAGTGCATACCATAGACAAAGAGACATAGAGTTAGGTCAGCTGACATAATTTTTATCATTGGTCTTGTGATAAGTTGTGATTCTCCGCCATCATTCTCGGTTCGTCTTTTCTGTCTTTCCCGTCCTGTGAGTTGGAATTTATATATATTTTTAGTTTACCGATTTTAATTATTGGTGATAGTGTTATTCATAAGGGAAATTTATTTAATCTTACAGTTTGGTTTACACAATCTATCATTGTAATTTTTACCCAAAGTAATGTCACGCATTTGCTTATTATTCAGATAATTCATAATTTTGCATACTATACAGTAAGTACATGCAATATATACATCATTTCTTATTTAAATTGATCAATTGTAATAACCTGCCTATTCACTTTTACAAAATTAGTAGTCCAAAAACTCAAGATCCACACATCTATCATGTGACAGGGTTGCGAAGCTCAATGATACGATTATCCTGGAAAGAAAGAACCCTGATTGATATATTGTGCTGAAACTTTTATTCTATTTACTGTACTGGCTATTCCTTTTTTTAAACATGATTCGGTTAATGGTTTTCATATTAGTGCCCTAACATTTTGGATTATTACTACTACTAAGGACCATCCTATCAACAATGATCTAAGTTATAATAACTTGTATATATATTTAGGATTCTTTAGACAGAGAGACTTAAGAGAGAATCACTTAATGCTGTAATTTAACTATAGAACAGCAATTGTGTCTGTGTCATTTAAAAACTCATTGGTTGGTAAGTCAGTGCTCTATCCAAAGACTTGTAAAGCTATGCATTATGGGGGTAAAATGTAAAAGTTAAATTTGTCTCCCTTTCTGTTTAGATCTACATGTGACCTACTAAAAGCTAATCCCTGATTTGTTTTAAAGCTAATTCAATACATTGAAAATAGGTTTCAGGAATTATGTTGAAAACACATGTATATAACAATCGTTACCTAAACTTTAAATCTAGTATCATGCTATGAAGATAAATAATTTAATTCTTGCTGTATAAGACGAAAACTTCCACTGAATATAATCTATCAGCCAAGGTACTTTTGCAGATGATTTTGCTTATCTATTCTTGATCTTAAGCCTATAAACATCCTCCTGCTGGGTTCAGGCCTTTCACATGAACTAGCAAATAGCACATAGGAATCTGAAATTTGTTCTTAGTGCAAAATGTTAAACTGGGTCAGAAATTTTCTAAATTGTGTAAATTGAATTATATTTGACATTGATGGATGTGGGTTTTATCTTGTGCTCAATATCGATTCAGTCAGCTGATCAGTTAGTTTTTGGTTTAACAAGCTCTTTGGTACAGCATCAGCTGTTTTGATTAGTTGAATTAAACATTAACAGCTTTGTGATTTTTGGTGGTAAGAAAATATAATAAAAAATGTATACCTGCCTAGTTTTGATTAAATAATGCAATATGCTAACCAATAGATAAGCCCAGTATAATCTGTCATTACTAGACGTCGGAATTAGGTAGAGTTATTTATGTACTTGCATCAAAATGTTGATATTAATATGGATCTTCCCGGGATTTCTAATGCACAATCCCATGTGGCCAACAATATTACAAATAAATAATAATCAAAACCTCAGAGATAGATAAGACAAATAAAACAAAGATAATTAACATACCATTTTTATTAGTACTTACATTGATTCACAATACAAATTATTTATAGTCTTAAGCAAATTGTTTCAAATTGTGTGTATGAAATTGTGGTTTAAATTGTGTAAAAGTAAAAAACTTTTTTATTTAATAAATCACAGGGTTTTTCTGCTCTTTAAAATTAATCTCTTGGGATTTGACGCACTATCCACTTTATTCTTTCACTATATGAAATCAGTGTAAGTATATAAATAACTCTACCTAATTCCAACCTCTGATCATTACCAGTGATCTGAAAGAAGGAGGCTGTTTTACCTAAGTTGTCGACCAGATATGACTAAGAGTTGTTAAAACCATAATTTTTTTAATCAAATGTCGGATCTCACAGATAATTTTACTTCTTTGTATAGTCTTAGTTCACATTGATGGTTTAAACAACACTAGTCATGTCTTGTCGGCAACTTTAGGCAAATAAGCCCCCTTTGTTCCAATCACTAATCAAAACTACCATATTGTATGAACATAAGAAATTAGTTTATCCTGTTTCTTTGTTGAATTATGTAACTGTTAGACCCAATTTCCAGCAAAACATAAATGCAGATAAAAGAAAGGTTTCACAAACAATCATTGTTTAGGTTTTCAGCTATGTATAATTATGTAAGCTTTTGATCTGCCATTAAAAATTGTACTGAATATTTTACAAAAAGCATAAGAAAATACAATTTTATTTTTTAGAAATTATCGGACTTATTTAAAACAATATTAGGTTATCCCCTAAAAAGGTAATGGTGGAATAGGGCACCATTTCAATTGTGTAGTCATAAAACAATTAAACTAATTGTAAGTTTTGTTTTTCTTTTATTATAGCAATAGAATACTAATTCAGAATGGCGTCGAGAGGCGGATTGAAGACGATCGCCCATGAAGAGAAAGAGGATAGGTTCGGCTATGTGTTCGCAGTATCCGGGCCTGGTACGTATATTGTTAACATTTATTATCACAACAACTACACTTGGGCATTTTATATTATCATATGCACATAATACCTTTAAAAGACTTTTCATTGGATTGGACTAATCTATCTCTTTATTTTAATAAATCAAGTCCTTTTCTACCTCATCATATCAGTGGTACTGGTAGCAGTATGTACTGGTTCTTGTAATAATACACAAATTAACCCAGCCCGTTGGTTGCAGTGGTGACCGCGGAGAAGATGTCTGGCTCGGCTATGTACGAGCTGGTGCGCGTCGGGTACAATGAGCTGGTGGGAGAGATCATCAGGCTTGAGGGTGATATGGCCACCATCCAGGTAAACCTCATTGCACAGTTTACCCTCGTAATTGTCACTGTAATTTATACCTTACGATTACGATTTTCGGTAAGGCTCGTTAATACTTAAACTGTATTTATAGGCTTGTTATTTTAAGTCTGAAACACGCTTCTGTTATTTAAAAACGTCCACAATCATGTGTTGGTTGTTAATCTGATTTTGACAAGAAAAAAAATCTTAATTATAAATTATATAATTATGTCACAATAATTATTTTAATTGATTAAAAGTAAAACGCACATTATTGAATTAACAGACCTGTTATTCCACAGTTTTTGTTACTGATTTTTTTTGATAATAAAACTAATCATTAATTTTTTATTTTACTCAAAAACAAATTCGAATTCAAATTCAAAATAATTTTATTCAGTTTAGGCTACAAGTAGCTCTTGTGAATGTCACTATGCCATCGGTTCGTAAGTCTACTCTGGGCGGGAGATCTTGTACTCGGCAAGTGTCCAGCTCTTTTCTCCCTTACAGAGTCAAAAATATTGGAAAATGCCCTATCATAGCAGGACACTTTCCATTACAAATAAACACAGAACATACTTATAGAAGACAACCACAAAATGTAAAAAAAAACAAAAAATAAAAAATCTAGGTTAACAAATTTACATCAGGTAAAAGTTTCAAATTCCACAATGTCAATAATATTTTAAATAAAAAAGTAGCTAGTCATTTTTCAAATGTTATTCATTGCACAACCTAATTTGTCTGAGGTTACCATCCGCACAACACCCCTCAACAGGTATACGAGGAGACGTCGGGCGTAACCGTCGGCGACCCCGTCCTGCGCACAGGCAAGCCTCTCTCCGTGGAGCTGGGACCCGGTATCCTGGGCTCTATCTTCGACGGCATCCAGCGCCCGCTCAAGGACATCAACGAGCTGACACAGTCCATCTACATCCCCAAGGGTGTGAACGTGCCATGTCTGGCCAGGGAACACGACTGGGAGTTTAACCCACTGAACGTTAAGGTAAGAGACTTGTATGTTAGGGAACATAAATAGTTTCAATATGTTATAAAGCTTAAAACTTATTTAAAATTTAAGTGGTTATTGATTTGTATCGTTTTGAAAATTACCCAGTCTTTGGCTACCCTAGTGTAGTGTAGTTAATGATAGCTGCTTTTACTGAACAAAACGAAGTAGCCATATCTTATCTTAGTGGGGCCTGCTGCGGTTTTCTTCTCCCGTTCGACGTTTTGGTTTTTTTCCGACAGTAAATTGAAAAGTAAAGGGAATGATGGCGAGGAGCATGTACAAAGAAATTAATTCGTGTTTACCATAGATAGCTTAAATATTGTTTTATGTTCAGTGTTGCCACACTATAAATTTCTTTATTTTTATGTATTATATTAAAGTTTTTCCTGTTAAGATGGGGTCTCACATCACCGGCGGCGACCTGTACGGCATCGTGCACGAGAACACGCTGGTGAAGCACAAGATGCTGATGCCGCCCAAGGCCAAGGGCACCGTCACCTACATCGCGCCCTCCGGCAACTACAAAGTCACCGTGAGTACTGCTGACCAGGGCTTTGAATATCGTTAAAAGTTAAGTAATATTACCGCTATCATATGAAGATAACGGTGACGTTCAGCATAGTATCCCTACTTAAGCGGCCTTTTTACCGGTAAATTAACCAACACATCTACGTTGATTAGCTAAAGCGCATTAGGTAACGAAACAAGTAACGATTCTTTTCTAGATAACCTGCATTAGCGCTACCAATTTAAGGGATGCCGCGCAAAATTTCGAAAATTTACGTGATTTTTTAAGTCACTGGTGCTAGGCGCTGAATAGGTCATATACATTAAAAGGACTAGTATAGGTTAGCTTGATCCTTTCACAAGGCAATGGTTGTCTTGGAATTTAAAACAAATACCCAGACACTGCATGAACAATACGTAAAAGTAATGATATCTAAAAACTTATTTCTTCAGAAACTTTGTAAATATAGCACATGAAACAATAATCCGACATCAAAATGTTTGTATTGATATTCCGCAGGCCACTGTTGTCTAATTTTTCATTAGAAGATTTTACATAAGTAAACATTGCTCTAATTAAATCACCAGCCTACTCTGTACAGATATTAGTTAGCGTACGTATTCTTGTCGTGCGCCGTTGTCACACCACTGCCACGCGCCGCTCGCTCGCTATCATAAACAAACTTGAAACTCGCAGTTTTGCGTCCGCGCGGTCTTAACTTTATAGAAAAAACGTTACTAAATAATTATAGTGGAAATTTGACAACGGTATCAAGCCCTGCTGCTAATCTGTTACAGTTTTTTTGTATTTGTATATGTAAAGTACAACTTTGTTATGTAACATGCAACGAACTTGTTTGCATGTGCGTACCACTAACGAACAATGAATATTGAACATTTGTCTATACAGAAAGTAATGTTCGCGTTCGAACAGCACATTGTTTGCGGTGTTTTATGGTTCGACTGTGCATGCCCGCCTTTACAAAGTTAATTCATAAGGTTTTAATTGACTTAAATTAAGTTTACCTAATTGAACTGTGCTGCCGCTGGGCAAAGATCCCCATCATCAGGGAATTAAACCCATGGCCCCCGGATATCGGATCGGCTTTGCCCTGATACAGGGCGTTATTATATTAACCGAATAAGTATACAGGGTGTTTGGTATCAAAACATAGCCATAGCCTACTATAAAGAACACCGTGATAATATGTAGAATCGTATTTACGTAGTTTTTTTTTTAAACTTGTTAGTTTTGACTTCTGTTTCGTTTGCACCATGAGGTCGACGACCAAGAGCAATATGTCAATTAGACATTAGACTGTCACTTTAGTAACAAACAACCTTAATATCTCGGACATACGCTGCTTTTCAGGCATTTTTATAATTTTCCGGGGTTTTATGCACTGAAGCCTATCGGGATTATACAGGGATTATAATGTAAATTGTCTGCCGGCTGCATTAGCAGTCGATAACAACCGCCACACCGCACTGGGCTCGCGTGGTGGTTTCCCAACTGGTCCGTGAGAGCATCGGTAATGTCCGCGGCACAGAACATAATTAAATTGACTGAACAATTATTAAAAAGACTGTACAATTGATTTTGTTAATTCCTGCATTGTCACCTTCGCTATATATTTGCTGGGTCCCGGGGTGCAACTATATGTATATGGCGTTCTTAGAGGAGTACCACTAGACGCTGAATGTTTCGCCAAAAACATTAGAAAAAGGGTCCTAGGTCTGGGAAAGGTTGGGAACCACTGATCTAAAGGGAATGCTCGTTTCCCTGCAGTGGGGGGCATAAAATGAGCTGATGATGATGATGTAGGTGATAGTGTAATTGGTCGTCCCTGCTAAGCGCGGTGTTGGGTCGGCAGGACGTGGTGCTGGAGACGGAGTTCGACGGCGAGAAGGCGGCGTACACCATGCTGCAGGTGTGGCCGGTGCGCCAGCCGCGCCCCGTCACCGAGAAGCTGCCCGCCAACCACCCGCTGCTCACCGGCCAGCGCGTGCTGGACTCTCTATTCCCGTCAGTTTGTTTACTTTATTTATCCTAACTTGTAAGTTGTATGTAATTATAAAAAAATAAAAAATAAAAATAAAAATGAATCACTGAAATGTATGTACGCGCATAACTTCCAATCGACTGCATAAAATTGGATAATTCTTTTTTTTTATATTTGTTATTATCAGGACAAAGTTTGTACAGTAGAAAATTAAAAGGAAAAAGGATATTTCTACTAAAATATGATTTTTTAAAATATCTTGATATGAAAAGTGAGGGAGTGAATGTGACAGAATGAATTACAGTTCTTCAGCCAGCATTTGACAACTTCAAACGGACAATACGTCATATGACATGGTATGTCATATCATAATATCAATCAAATAGAATTACCGCTTCTTTTGCAAAAGTAATATCGGTGTTTCGTGTGTTTGAAGGTTTATCGTAGTGTTATATATTGTTATTGATTTAAAGAAAATGCCACCTGTGAGGTGACAAAATATCGGTCGGATATGGCGGTACGAAGTTCGCCGGGTCAGCTAGCTACAAATAAAATAAAGTATAGCCTATATTACCCGCAAAGTATGTAGCTTTCTATCAGTGAAAGAATTTTGGGAATCGGACTAGCAGTTACAGAGATTACCCTCCACAAACAAACAAAGTCACAAGCTTTACCTTTTTATTAATAGTATAGACACATGCACATTAACAGAAAAGGTTCAGCACATTATAGAAACAAGTAAAAGTCCTGTTAAATAACGTAGCCTAGTTACAAAAATATTAATCCATAATAAATTACAATTTATTTCTAATATTATTTACATTTAAATATCAATAAGTACTAATTTAATTAAATATCAATAATTTAAAAAAAATAACGTGATTTTTTTGTGAACTGTACTATGCGCTATAGAAAGTTTCAAACCCCATAAAATTAACTAAAAAATATATGTTTTTCAATGTTTTATATTAACTGTCAATCTGACCCCATACTATCAGTATTTCCCAAATTAAAATTGGTTAGACAAAATTAGAACTTAAAAAGTTTGTATGCAATAACAATGTACAAAATCTCTTCAAATGTGAAAATCTATTGACCTTCCTTTCATCAATCGGATGCTAAATAGGTATTCGGCATGCGAGATAATAAAATTTTTTTTAGGTCGTTCAAACGTGATAATTTTTTAAATTTGAATACAGAGATGTTGTATATAACCTGATGGTGTTGCAGATGTGTGCAAGGCGGCACGACGGCCATCCCCGGCGCGTTCGGCTGCGGCAAGACCGTGATCTCACAGGCGCTCTCCAAGTACTCCAACTCCGACGTCATCGTCTACGTGGGCTGCGGCGAGCGCGGTACGCACGCCAACCATTACCATACACACCATACATACATACATACTTACATACGTACATCAATTTTCTTTTTACAACCATGACAGTTTTTTAGAAAAAAATATGACAACAATTGAAAACCTATGATGGTTTCTTCCTTTGAACGAGTTTCTTTATTTTAAAATGTTAAAAAAAGTTTAATACTTTAGTATAAGACTTACTTATATTTTGAAACAAATCGTTTGACATATATTTCCCTAATGTTTATGTTATTTCAAGAGTGTAATATAAAAAAAAAAACCGACTAAGTGAGAGTCGAACTCGCACACGAAGGGGTCCATACCATTATCTATAAAAATATTTCAAGTTTCTACCTGTTATCGTTATTAAGACGATATGTTTGTTGTATGGGAGCCCCCCTTAAATTTAAATTTTATTTAAATTTAATTATTTATTTTTAAAGTGAATAACATAACTCAATATTCTGTGAATATTTCAAGTTGTTCACCTGTTGTCGTTATTAATATCGAGCAAAAACCAGCAAAAAAAATTATCCCCCGGAGCCCCCTTAAATATTTATTTATTCTGTTTTTCAATATTTGTTGTTATAACGGCAACAGAAACACATCATCTGTGAAAATTTTAACTGTCTAACTATCACGGTTCATGAGATACAGCCTGGTGACAGACGGACAGACAGACAGACAGACGGACGGACGGCGGAGTCTTAGTAATAGGGTCCCGTTTTACCCTTTGGGTACGGAACCCTGAAAAGGAGGAATAGGAGAAGTTATTGTGGACACTTTGTGGGCCGGCAGGGTGAGGGTGACTGGTGCTGCGATGTATTCACGCTGCACCAGTTGTCGCGTCTGGGCTCCATTTCCACTTACCATCAGAAGACACTTTTCGTGCATAATTTTATTGAAAATTAAAATTCGGAACCATTTTTCCAGTTTAGGCTACAAGTAGCTCTTATGAATGCCATCGGTTCGTAAGTCTACACAGGGCGGGAGATCTTGTACTGAGAAGAACCGTCAACAAAATCAGCAAGGGCGTCGTCTCTTTACAGCGTTAAAATATTGAGAAATGCCCTGCTATCAAAGATATATAAGGTCACATTTTATTACCCGCAAATATTTTGACTAAACATCTAATTATGTCAGAGAAATAAGGCCTTAGCATTTAAAAAAAAAAATAGGCTAGTTTTTATTTTTACTTTTCCTAACACAAAAATTGTAATATTTTTAAGAGCGGCCTATGAAACTACAGTACAGGCACGTGTGAGCGGTGTAGGCATTGCGGCCTCAATGTTTCGGCTCCTTTGAATCGAAACTAGGTACCGAAAGTGCGTAAGGCTGTTTTATTTTATTTTTTTATCGAAATGTCTTTTGGTGTTTTTCTTAAAAACTAGCGTATAAAAATTTAAGGTTTTTTCATAAAAATAGTCTACTTATGTCGCTGAAAATATTTGCGGTTGATAAAATGTGACCTTATATAAACAAAGATACACAACATATACACGACTAACTAAAATATTCACAACATGCAAACTATAACAACGACATATCAGAAATTTTGGTAACAATACGTATGTAAGAATAACCCTTACCCTATGGTATTGTTATTCATTTATATGTTAGCACAATGAAACTCACGTTCTTTTAAATGGTGTATTTCTCCCAACAATCAGTTACAGCTGAAAATCAACCGTCCACCGCGAACGCCCAAGCCAAAGTGACCGTCATTTAGTGACTCGATCCGCCATGTTATTTTCCCTCCATTCGTTCCCGCCAACACTCAGTGTTGCCAGTGAAATAAAAACATTAATCTCGTTCGGAAACGAGTAGCAAATGGGATATAAATTACTAAATTATTAATCAACCTAACACATATATATTTTTTTTGATTTGAATTAAAACAGGTAACGAGATGTCGGAGGTGCTGCGCGACTTCCCCGAGCTGTCGGTGGAGATCGAGGGCGTCACGGAGTCCATCATGAAGCGCACGGCGCTCGTCGCCAACACCTCCAACATGCCGGTGGCGGCGCGCGAGGCCTCCATCTACACAGGTCGGCATATACGCCCAGCTTTTTTATATTTTTACCTTTTTCTTTGACCTACAACCGATATACCTTTTTCAGCGGCTTGGACAGAGCCCCGTCTACACAGTTTACGCTTTTTTACCTAGTTTTTTAACGTCTTTTTCACTTACAACAAATCATACCTTTTTCAGCGGATTAAAGACAGCCCAATCTACACTGGTCACACTCATTTACCTACCTTTTTTTACGCGTTTAAATCTTTTTTTTTGATTTAAAACTAATACCTATTTTTTTAGGCGGGTTGTACAGAGTCAAGAAAGCGTAATTGTGAGCCCACCTAGTCTGGATTGTCAGAGGGTGTGGGTTCGAATCCCGCTAGTGAAAAAAAAATCAACACTGATAATCCCATTAATAAATGACTCCTTACAATTTTCGTTTTTCGAGTTACATTATTTATTTTACTGTTTATTTAAAATCCATAAGTAAAGAATATACCCGCTAATTAGTTACGTTAAAGTGCAATATAATTATTAAGGTCTCTGCTCTAATAGAAAAATGTTACGTTTCCTATTCTCCCACAACCCGGTCAACTCAAGCGAGGTTTTAGCCTTTAGACATGTCCTGAGGTTGTTCTACTCCCCACCATCAGAACCCTTTAGAGTATCTAGTAGAGAACAAGGTGCGTGATGCCATTCCACCTAGAAATCCTCTGGCGATGTTTCGATCACACTGCCTTGGAAATCTTTAACCGCTCGCTATCCCTTTAAAAGTCTGGTGACGCTGAAAATGCTGGCTGAGGCAATCGGCTAAAAAAAAGTGGACTTGTTCATGGGTGACATTCGCAGCTTTAGGAAGTCTCTCATCTCCCGATATGTATTGTGATGTGACATATTTTTCACAGTGTTTATTTAAATTTTTCATAAATGTAATCTCAATTTTAATTCTCAATTTATTACATAATATTTTTCTGTAATTTTAATCGATGTAATCGCATGCAGTCTTCACCTATAATCGTATCGTCATCTAGCTAAAATCTATTTTAATAACGTTTCGTTTACGAATTCAATAATTTTATGTAAACGTTGGTCATCTATCATTTCAATGAATAAATAAACACAATTTGGCTTAAGAAGATTCGTGTCCGTACAACAGGCATCACGCTGTCGGAGTACTTCCGCGACATGGGCTACAACGTGTCCATGATGGCGGACTCGACGTCGCGGTGGGCGGAGGCGCTGCGTGAGATCTCGGGCCGGCTGGCGGAGATGCCGGCGGACTCGGGCTACCCCGCGTACCTGGGCGCGCGCCTCGCCTCCTTCTACGAGCGCGCCGGCCGCGTCAAGTGCCTGGGCAACCCCGACAGGGAAGGTGAGGATGCTTTGAAGTCGATTTTGAAAAAAAAGTTATTTAAAGATTTCATATCATTTTGGTACTTTTTTAAAACACGTGAAAAATGTACGTCTAGCAGTAGCTAATTAATGTTAATGTTGTGGGTAGTTACGCCAAAAACAGTTTTCTCAGTGTTAAACGAGTATTTACATTAGGTACTCTCTGGGGTTGTGTCGCTACAAATTATTTTTTTTATTTATTTTTAATAATAATAATAATAATTCATTTAATTCAGACCATTTGATCCATGGGTTAGTAACAATTGAAACTTAAAAACTATGTTAGAAACAATTATACAATATATTTTATTAAAATTAAATGAAAATAGAATAAAAATAAATCATTACTTAAATTAATTAATTGGTCGGTTCACTGATGTACACGTTTGAAAACATGTAGTTCAGTGAACCGTCCGAAAAGTGCCGAGTCCATCCGGTCACCAATCATCTTTAGGACTGTGTTGGCGCTCCCCTGAGCTCGCAGCAACATCGAGGCAGTCTTTTTTCGCATAATTGTAGCGAAGTCGTCTACATTGGCGTCTGCAAACATGCCTGATGCGCTGCAATACTTCGGTAGCCCCAACAGAGCCCTAAAAATGTTATTATATTGTACTCGTAGGGCACTATACGATTTTTGGTAAAGCTGGCCCACAAAGCGCCCGTGTAAAAGCTTTGACAATACGCTTTAAACAGCGTTAGCTTTACGTCAACGGTACAACGAGCGAATCTATGCGCCAGCATATTACCGCGAACCGACAGTGCCCTACGCTCACGCTCGATATCTAAATCGTCCTTTAAATCTTCTGTCACAATGTGACCCAAGTACTTAAACCGTGAAACACGTTTCAACTGTACACCGTTTAAGAGAACAGGCGGGACCACTTTAGGCAGTTTCGGCAAACTCTTAAAGACCATAAATTCAGATTTTTTCTCATTATATTTTAAGCCATGGTGCACAGCGTAAGCTTCACAAGTATTCAACAACTGCCGCAAGCCGCTAATCGTGCTTAATAAATTATGTACTTATTTTATTAGGAAATAAAAAACAAATTTATTCATTTATTAAAGGTGTCTCCAATAGTGTAATTTATTCGAGGAGTGAAAGTATTGCTACGACACAAAAAGTCAATGTGAAAGAAATAGTGTAAATATAGAAAGTGTAGTATTTTTAATTTGTCAGCAATAACTAAGATTCTGTTTATATTTTTTTTATTTCTTACTCATTTAGCCTTAATTAATTTCAAATAATACTTAATATTTTGTTTCTACAAAAATATTGGTTAACATAATATTATTTTTTATTTGTTAATTATTCAAACACGGATCGGTGTGTTGTTGTGTCAATGCATAAAATATGAGTAAAAATTTAAAACGTACAATGATATATATCATAAACAAATAGTTCGAAGTCCGTTAAGAAACTTTGGCAGTTTGCGGTAGACTGCAGGCGGGTGTACCTATAAGGATCGCATAATAAGAGCGATGCCTGTGGCAGGGTCGGTGTCGATCGTGGGCGCGGTGTCCCCGCCGGGCGGCGACTTCTCGGACCCGGTGACCGCGGCCACCTTGGGCATCGTGCAGGTGTTCTGGGGGCTGGACAAGAAGCTGGCGCAGCGCAAGCACTTCCCCTCCATCAACTGGCTCATCTCCTACAGCAAATACATGCGCGCGCTCGACGACTTCTACGAGAAGAATTACGCGGACTTCGTGCCGCTCAGGACCAAGGTGCGCCCATTTATGTATTCAAATATAAGTTTAGCGTTGTTCCTTTTAAAAAAAATCAACCTTTGTAATGATTAATGTCCTGTCTAATGATTTATGTATGGTTTTTGTTTAAATTATAAAATTTTCATAGTTATCTGTCATTTTTACGGTTAAATGTAGCACGCTTAGTATTATTCTGTTTCTAAATATTTCTATTATATTATATGTGGTGCCCATAGTTAAATATTTTGCTACAGGGTTAGTAAAAAAATCTAATTTTGCGTAATTTATGAACAAAAAACGCAAAGACGAAAAACATTTTCAAATGTTTTCATTTGAAACACACTTTTTACAAAGTATTTATAAAAAAATTGATATTAATAATTATGTAACAATTGCAAAATTGATTGATGTACGTCAAGATCCAGTTCTATACTACGCATTTAGATAGATAATTTATTGTGCAAGTAACATAGGTACATTTTATTGCAAGCAAAATCAGATCTTAAAACTATTCACTGGCTCCCACCTTTACAGGCATTACACAAAAAAAACCACAAATAATTCTCTAAAATTAATATTAATAATTAAATAATTTAATTCAAAATATATCTAATGCAAATTTATTACATTTATGTAAAATTAAGTCTCATTACCTAATCTTTGAGTCTATTTTCGCCTGAACAGAAAGTAGACAACGCTTTGCAAAACATCCTAATTATAATTACAAGGCAGCGCCGTTAGTACTTCTTATTAGCATCTTGTTAGCATCGAGTACCGCTGACGAGACCCGTGTATTCGTATGGCAGGTGAAGGAGATCCTACAGGAGGAAGAGGACTTGTCCGAGATCGTGCAGCTGGTGGGCAAGGCGTCGCTGGCCGAGACCGACAAGATCACGCTCGAGGTCGCCAAGCTGCTCAAGGACGACTTCCTGCAGCAGAACAGGTCAGTGTGGCAGCTTACAGGCGTCACTAATGACATTCCCTCTGTGGAACCCTGCACTTTTTTTACAGTTTAATTTAACAGTTTGACTATCCATAACCGATGCTAAAAAGTATTTTGGATCTGGCAACATTTGACAAATCTGGCAAAACTTTATCCGCTTGGGATCCGAACATGTACAACAGCTAGAGATAAGATAGCCAGTGCCTCCAGAGGGGTGAACCTTCCATACATTGAATAATTACAAAAAATCTTATACGGCAGCGCCATCTTCCGTAGGAGGAACCTCAAGTTACTAACTGGTTATCCATATAATGTCACTAGATGGCGGTAGTAAAGATAGCATTTTAAATTAATAAGTTACGTTTAGTTATTTTCTAGTAACTTTCTTATAACCATAACTTTCGTCAGCTCCATAAAAAGCTCGGTGGCCGAGTGGCTGCGACGACGCATCGTGCTGCATATAAGTGATAGAGAAATCCTAAGTTCTCAATCCTTTGAAAATAAATAAATATTTTTTTTTTTTTTTTGTTTATTTTTAAGTGTTTAATATGTTTATATCAATCTTTACAATAATATTATACGCAAAAAAACTAGTTATTTGTAAATAATATATATTTTTAGCGCCATCTATCGGGAAGAAGCGTAAACGCGCACGCAAACGTATACTACCGCCATCTATTGTACAGGGAACCTAGTTTCCCTTCTTTTTTTCTGTGAGAGGCACATCTATACCCAATATTATACATAGTCTATGAGTGCCTCAGTAGTTGAGGATCCCGGGTAAAGTGCGTTTCCATCAGTGGCCTTATCATCACTTAACATCAGGTGAGATCAAGGCACTGTGCTTACTCGTAAAATATAAAAAAATAAATAATAACAATAAGTAACAAATCCATAATTCATAAATTATTTATTATTCAAAAAATGGTACATTGTGGTGTTACACATATTATGTTAATGTTAGTGTTAGTTAGTAAAAGTAAAGTAACGTATTTGTATCCCCCGTGCGCGCGCAGCTACTCGGCGTACGACCGCTTCTGCCCGTTCTACAAGACGGTGGGCATGCTGAAGAACATCATCACGTTCTACGACATGTCGCGGCACGCCGTCGAGTCCACGGCGCAGTCCGACAACAAGGTCACCTGGAACGTCATCCGCGACGCCATGGGCAACGTGCTCTACCAGCTCTCCTCCATGAAGTTCAAGGTGCGTGCCATATTGAGCCTTATGTGCTTGGAATAAGGTTGAAACTTAAATTAAATTATAACAACTGTATATTACGTTTCAGGGTTAGTTTTATTACTCATACATTGTATGCTATGTTCACTGCGAAGAGGTTGTGAACTTAATTTTTTTAGTAAATTTGAAAGTACGAGTTTTAAGAATTTATTTAAAAAAAATGAAAAATATTTTTTTTCACGTTATAATATCTTGCAAATGAAAAAATGCAATTTAGGCGTGATACCGAGCATTGATTCCACTTAATTTTCATACCATTTTCCAAGAGTCGGTAGTTTCATACGTGAGAAAAGTGCCTAGCGTCTTTATTTATACTAGTGGTCGCCTAATCGGATTTGTGATTGAAAGTGTTCTTTTATGATCCTTACTGAGTTTCTCATCGTTGCTCATAGACTTAAGAACCCATAGTGTTGTGAATTACACATTTTAAAAAATGAAATTAGGTATTTTTTTGTTACAATTATCATATTGTGTTCACAGGACCCCGTCAAGGACGGCGAGGCGAAGATCAAGGCCGACTTCGACCAACTGATCGAAGACATGTCCGCCGCCTTCCGCAACCTCGAGGACTAAAGCTCCCCTCCCCCCCACTCCGGGCTGCGCGCTGGCGCGGGCTCCACCATCCGAAGCTGTCAAATTTCTCCAATAATAATTCAACCTTAAGTCATATACGTAAAGTTCAAAGTCTTTTGAAGAAATTTGACAGTGTTTGATAGTCTGATGTGCAAGGCGTTTTTACGTAACGCGGCTCCTACCCTACGTTCAGGTCTACCTCGATCTAGCCTTAAAACGTGTTCGGGTTTTCCACTCTCGCCGTCTGATACGAATTGTCGGAGATTCTAGTGAGATAGGGTAACGCCTTAGCGTGTTCCTAGCCTTTAGTAAAGTTCAGTTCAGTTGTTACGAGTGCGAAGCCTTAGGTTTCCCGCGCTGGCAGCCCGCGGCCGCAGCTGTATATAGTCGCCCGGCGGCCGCCCCTGTTACTTAGTCGTTATTTATATTTAAAACAAATCTACCATTTACATATTGTATACATTAACAATCGATTGTTTTTGCCCATTGATATTGTGTGAATTTTATTTATTCGATCAACAATTATGTTATATTATCGTGTTTCTTGCATTCCACGTTATTTTAGTGATGAATAATAAAAGTTTGAAAAAAATTGTCTTCGAAGATTTATCGGTTCCGGCGCCGCCGGCCGTGGAGGCGGCGCCGGCGACGATTACATATTTATACATGATATTTATTTTGAACTCAGTATTATGGATCGTTCTCGCCGCCGCAGTAGTAGCGCGGCCGCCTAATGTTCGTAGTGCTAAGGATCGTTTTCCAGTAAGATGTGTACAAATAATTATATTCTACGCTATGAAATATATTCTTGCTGTTTGAATTTTTCTGTGACGTTAAGTGTTGAGAGGATAAGAAAGTTATTATAAATAAAGAAATATGTAAAGAGCTCGCTGTTTCATTGCATAGTTAACGGTGGAAATATGTTGTGCGTTGTTTGTCACGACGTTTAATTTAGAAATTAAACCAACCATATCTTAAATTATTTGATTATATACACGTTATTATTAAAGTTTAAATAATTTCTTGAAATAAAGTAAAACAAGTTAATATTTTGATATTGTGCAATGACTATAAAATAAAATAGACTTCCAAACTACACAACTATTCAAACTTGTGTTTAATAAATGGGCGTATATCGTCGGGGATAGTTCAAAATAGGGATTCCGCACAAACATTCTCAAATATGGATAAAGCAAAACAGCGTAAGTGCTTTTACCTTATGATTTAAATAGTTTTTATAGAAATAACTTCATTATTACTTATGCTGTGGCCACACTATCGCGGTATCGCGAACATTTTCCGTTTTAACGACAAGTCGGGCCAAGCAATAGTCACATTTCAGAACACGTTCAAAAATGTAATTATTGCTTGTCGTGAAAATGGCAAATGTTCGCCGCGATGGCGCGACAGTGTGGCCGTAGCATTAGGGGAGCCAAAACAATTGCCATGTTCTAATTGGTACGTAAAACTACCAAGTAAATAATTATATACTCAGTTGTCCATCCTCTCCATTCTCTTAACCCGCGAGGACTCGCGCTGGGTCTTAAAGACCCAGAGCTGTGCCAATTCAGTCGTAATTCTTAAAATATTTGTTATTTCACGGCGCCATTTTTGGTATCTTCAAACTAAATTGTAAGCTACCCCCACGCCTCGCGCCGATCAGTTCCCGCCAGGTGTTTGCGCAGGAAGGACGCATAAAGTAAGTTTGGGTCGATTCGACCCACATGCGATAGTTTACGTAAGTGTTAATTTTAAAGTAGTGTTTTTTTTAATATTGGTGTTATTATACATGGAATGTCGCGAAAACGCGTAGCAGACTCTGTTGTCAAGGACATTTTGGCGAAAGAAGATATTTCAGAAGGTGATTGCTCAGAGGAAGAAGATTACCTAGAATTGAACTCCGATAATTTAGATTCTTGTCAAAGTGGGGAAGATGATCACTCTGAAACACCTTCGGTGCTACCGTCACGTGCTAATATGTCGGTTGCCTTTGTGCAGAGACCTGATTTAAGTGACGTTCCACTTTTATATATTCGCCAAGGTTATTACATTGGCGAGGACAAGATCACACAGTGGCATATGCATGAACCACCGAGAGCTGTAAGAACAAGGCAACACAATATTGTTACAGAAGTTCAGAGACCCGTGCGTGAAGCTAGATATGCGGAGGCGCCTATGGATTGTTGGAGTCTGATGTTACCCGACAGCTTTTTGGAGAAGATTGTTAAAAGGTGCGAAGAAGGTCATAGGAAGTAGTCACATTAGCCATTGTTGCACTACATAGTTGCCTTATAAAAAGACTGATTTTGTATCTCTATTTAAAAAAAAAGTCCTATATAAGTTGATTGTTATTTCGTTTAGTTACAAGATTATATTTTGTTCATTGATAATTAAAAGTGATTTTGCATGTTTGTTTAGAGAAAATAGAAAATTTCTATTATTTTTGTTCCTACTGCCAAATATTAAGAAACTTTTTGACCTCAGCTTAAAAGTTGTTTTTATTGACATGTTCTTTGATAATAAATATTAAAAAAATATTAAAATGTTGTTTTGTTAACACTTATCCATTCTGTTATAAAAAAATGCTTATAAGTAATTGGGTTCACATAATTAAAGCGATTTAAAATCTGGGTCTTTTAGACCCACGTGCGACCGCCCCCGATAGAAAATGAGATGCGAGTCCTCGCGGGTTAAAAAATCAGGTGTTGACGCTTACGCGGTATTTACCATAAAGTTAATATAACAATGGTATATTAACTTTATGGTATTTACCAAAATGTGGTAATGGAGACAGGTGGGCCTGGTAAGTGCGACGGCCTTCGATAGTCATAAAATTCAAGACTATGTAGATAACTCACGGGCTTGTCATATAATCTGTAACTTGGCAGCTTTCATGAAGCTGTAGATATAAGTGGAGAGGCCTATAGTTGAAGCAAAAAATTATTATAGCTACCTCACTCTTCTGGTGAAGGACATCTCTTTCTTCATGAAAATCAGGACTTTGGAAGTGAACTGAAGATGAAAGTCTATGTTTATAGTAAATAAATATAAAAATCCATGTAAATTTTTTAATTTAAGAAAAATAAGTTCGATTAAATATAATACCTACAATGAGCTTGAAAAAAAGAGTTAATTTTTACCTAAAGAATTTACTGTAATCTATACTAATATTATAAAGCTGAAGAGTTTGTTTGTTTGTTTGGTTGAACGCGCTAATCTCAGGAACTACTGGTTCGATTGAAAAATTATGTTTGTGTTGAATAGTCCATTTATTGGGGAAGGCTATAGGCTATTATTACATCACGTTATGACTAATGGAGCAGCAATGAAAAATGTTGCAAAAACGGGAAAATATTTTTTTGAGAGCTTTCCTTGCGTGCGCTGCGTAAACGGTGAAAATTACGCAAAAAACATATTTTACGAAATTGTTCGCCTTTAAAAGTTCTTAAAAAAGGTTTACTCACTATAACCTTTTTATGGTAATCAAATTAGTTTTTCAAGCGTTCCTTTATTCTTCCGTTTCCCGTGTAATTTTCTACTATATTTACGTCTTAAAATAGATTTTTCGCTAATTAACGCGGGTGAAACCGCGGGCACAGCTAGTATTGATAAATAACAAACAAGAAAACTAGAAACATTGTCCTAGATTTGAACTCTAATATTAATAACTAAAAAAAGCAACTTTCACAACTCACAAATTTTAATAAATACTATTTTGAATAGAATTAGAATTAATTGTAGATCTCAATATTGCAAAACCAATTTGTTTTTATCTCACTTCGATACGATTCGTATTTACAAAGTTATAATACTTACTAATCTATACTAATATTATAAAGAGGAAACCTTTGTATTTTTGTATATATGTATTTATGTGTGTATGTATGTGTGTAAGTATGTATGTAGTATGTATGTATATATGTATGTATGTATGTTTGCAACGAATAAACTCAAAAACTACTGGACCGATTTAAAAAATTCTTTCACCATCAGATTGCTACATTAGCGCTGATGATTAACATAGGCTATTCAATTTTTTTTTAAATAAAATACTAAAAACGACAATTTAATTTTCCAATACAAAATAATTTGTTTGTTTTAACTTAGAAGCGGTACGAATAATACCCTTCGGCCGTCATGGAAACCGAAGTTCGGAAACTAGTTATTTCAGCCACCTATGAAACTAATAACCAATAGGTTATGGATATGTTCCGATATATACTGTGAGCACTGTCGAGTGCTCTTACTGGTGAAAAATTTGTTCCGTTATGGACTGACAGTATTCTGCCGCAGTATTCTAGGGAAATATATGACGTCATAAATCGTCGCCATTTTTGTACTGTAAGCACTGGCATTTTCGAGGTAAGGTGCTCTCAGTGCTTTAGTCACGGTCTAGTAGTTTTTGAGTTTATTAGTTGCACACATACATCATACTGTATAATTCATACATACAAAAATACAAAGGTTTCCTCTTTATAATATTAGTATAGAAGAAGCTAAGTGTACTATACACAATTATTATTAAAAAAATGGTTGTCCAAACGCGACTAAATGTATAGAATATAAAAGTTTACAAAACGCTAATTTTGTTTAGGTATTTTATTAAAATACAAAAAAAAAATACAAAAAATATTTATTTTTCGTAACTAGAGTAAGGATACATTTACAGATTTTTGGGGACTTCTTTTAGACATACGTATATATCTGTTTCAAAAGACCCCGCTCTTCCATAGCCATAAACATTTCCAGTTTTTTATTATTAACTAATTATACGTAATTTACATATGAGTGGTGTGTGTGTGTGTGTGTGTGTGTGTGTGTGTGTGTGTGTTTGCGTGCCTGCGTGCGTGCGTATTATAATATTATAGATGTATGGATACTACTACACTAAAAATATATTTTTATTTATATCTATACGATATATTTTAAAAGATCTTCCGTCTCACTATAGTTAACAGTTTTTATCCAGTTAAATAATATAATTTTAGTATTATGTAAGTTTTTCGAATATATATTTGTAATTTTATTTATTTTATTGTACAAGTGCGTAGACAGTTTGTTAAATTGACGTCCCGCGAATGCTGTCTTGGTTGGTTTCGTTCGAGCGACTACATATTTTAATCTCTTTTTTAGTTTCTTTGAATCGAATTCTAATAATTTATGCCTTTTTAAAATTATATGTAGTAGGAAAAGTTTTCTTACTGAAAGAGCTCCACTTATAGCATACAATTCTTCAGTAGGGAATCTACGCCGTTTAAAATACATCACTTTTAACAGGGATCTTTGGGACCTTTCTAGTTCAAGAAATTTTGTTTTGTTTGCCCCGCCCCATATAGGAAGACAATATGTTAATACTGACTGTACTAATGCAATGTAAATTATATTCAATAAAGTTTTATTTTTATTTTGACTAGATTGTGCTTCAGTATTAGCTGGTACCACATGTCTTAAACTTTTGAAAATCCACGTTAATTTCCTTATTCTATTTGAAAGGTATTCAATTTGGTTGTGCCAAGACAATCTTTGATCCACTATGACCCCCAAGTACTTTGTGTGAGAAACCTTATCAATTATAGGACATGTACATATATTTTTGTTACTGTAACTATTATTATTGCATTTATGTATTTTTATTTTGAAATCATTCTCGGGTTGCATTCGATTTGTCAGGCTAAAGCAAATATAATTGGTTTTCTTAGTATTTAGGTTAAGTAAATTTTTATCAAGCCAGCATGCAATCTTTTCCATTCCCTCCTCTGCTTTGTTACGTAGGTAGTCCCAAGAAGATCCCTTAAAGACGACAGCAGTGTCATCTGCATAGGAGAATATGTGAGCACCATTCACTTTCATGTTGCAAAGGTCATTTATGTAAATTAAGAAAAGCGTAGGTCCTAATACGCTGCCTTGAGGGACGCCATAGCTTATGTCCCTATTAATGCTCAGATATTCTCCAACCTTAACCTGCTGTCTTCTTTTCGAAAGGTAGTCTCTGAAAAGCGCCAAGGGGACACCCCTTATACCATAGCTTTCAAGCTTATGCACAAGAGTGGGGATAGATACGGTATCAAACGCCTTTTTTAAGTCAATAAATACTGCCAAACATTTTTTTTTTATTTTTTTTATTAGGGTTACGAAACGGGAAGTACCCGATCTTACGGTGGCGATTGACCGGTGCGTATCTGCGTATTAATTGTAACGTAGCATTCACGACAGGGTGGAGCGAGCGGCGAGCGGCGAGCGGCGGGCGGCGAGGAAATGCGAGTTTCATTCGATGTTTGATCCCGTTAACGAAAGCGAGATTTGTGCCGCCAGGAGGCGCTGCTACATGGTAATGCCATACTAATTTTCGTTTTCGTAAACGTAATCGAATGAATACGGATAGTAAACAAAACTCACCCTAGGCACCCTGTACTGACCATGCGAATGCTCACATCGAACATTAACGTTACGTTACGGCAAATAGCTACGGTCTTTTCCACTTTTAGAGCAGTATCTGGGGGCAAAGCAATCTATTTATTTAAAACATAAAAGATTTTTAATATTGATATTATGGTCACTATAAGATGTTGTTTTAGCTAATTACGTAATTTCCCTTAAGTTGGGACTGAACAAATTAACCGACTCAGTATTACATGGATCTCACAACTTTTTACGGTAGAAGAAAACTGAGTTGCGAGAGTTGGTTTTTTTTACAAGTTTGTTTTTGATGGCATTAGGTCTTAGAGCATAAATGCTCTAAGCATTAGGTATTACAACTGTTATTGCAATTGTGAAAACCAGACGTAGGTACAAACGTCGCTAAATGCGTCTCGTTTTCACAACCGCAACAACTATAACTGTTTTTGGTCTATATATGTGGGAAACATTTATTTATTTATATTACAAGGGGCGTACGGGTGCTTCAAAAATATTGATAATATTTTCGCCCCGCATCAAGGGGCGAATGGGTACCTTGGTTGGTAGGGGGCGAAAGCGTATTTTTAGGAAAAGGGGCGAAAGATGAGGGGCGAACGGGTGCGAGATTTGTAATACTGTATTTGACCGCGATCTCACCCACGAAGCTATGTATGTGTATATGATGTTGCGACCCCTAGGTCGATCCTAATGTAGCGTACTCTTAAATCAACATTTCAGTCCCATGAGCACCCACATCAAATACTTTTAACCAATTAAATGCTCTAAGATACTGGTAGAATATAACTATTGAGTAGTAATAGGAATTATAAAACAACTCTTATGTCATATGAATCAATGTCAATCAAATATATATGTCAGAAGAAGAATTTCGTTTCTGCTATTTGCATTTTAGTTATTTAATTTATTATTTTGTATTTTTGTTTTAAAATAAGCAAGATGGTGCGGGACAATAAGTCAGGGCAGCGGCCTTTAGACGAACCAAATATGAGTGATAGGACTCTTCTGGTGAGCGTCGAGGATCTGATCAACTTGGCCATGGGGCCGTCGGATGTAAGCCTTCCCAGTATTCAACATTTACAATTCGTAACTCTCTGAAAAGGGGTAGTTTCAGCAACAGAGTGCCTAAGATAAGATATTTTTTATTGCCATAATACGCCCAAACCATCCTTAGCGTCATTGGCAGGCCGCCGCCGCCGCCGCCGGCGCCGCAAGGTGGAATTCGGAGTCCGCTGTCCGTGGTACCGAACTACACTCGAGATATGTGATGGGATCGTACAAGGTCTTGACAGTTTCTCTACTCATTCTTGGAAATTTTCCTTAACTAATGTGGGATCCATATAAATCGAAACTACTGATTTCACATTTTTCACGTTACTTGAATTTATTCATTATATGACATAAATTCTATCAAAACATCATAGCTAAAAATCTTTATCAAAACTAAAATAACAACGACAAATCAATACAGCTTTTACAATAATACTTCTACAAAAATACATTTCTCCTTTTGACAATCCCATGAAAACATTTTGAATACATTCCTAACAAACTTTACTTTTAAATATTTAAAATCAAATAACAGCCAGCAACAAACCATAGATAAAATTCTAATAGTCACAAGGAGTTTTATTGGGTATGCCCTTCTCCCGAAAGAGACCTTCGGAACTGAATAGAAAGGCAAAAGCTAGGGAGGGGAGGGGAGGAGGGGAGGGGAGGCGAGGGGAGGAGGGGAGAGGAGGGGAGGGGGGGTAGGCCTCATAACCATCGGGCTTGCCCAGGGCCGCTGGTGGATACCAGCGGCCCTGGGCAAGCTGGGCAAGCAACATGGATTTCTCCATGAATAAAAAAGGGCTCAAGGTATCAGCACTGTATCCAGAATCCTCAAACACTGAGGAAATGGCTGTCATGTCTCTAATTGATACCAGATAACTACTAAAATTGTCATTATGTCGACAGGCTTAGATACGGTGGTACTCGTTGGTAACTATCCAAGCAGACTTAAAACAAACATATCACCACCAAAATAAGCACAGTAATGCGTTCCCCCGCTGGGAATCGAACCTGAGCCTAGGCCGTTGTTTTAACCGCTAGACTGATCAGTCAGTATACCTACAGTCAAATGTGGTTAAACCTGAGCGGCGAACTCCTTCTCCAGTTGGGTAGTTTATACTTGCTTAAACCAAAAACAAGATATAGCCCAACTGTCCATCGTAAGGTTGGTGAACAAGTTCATGTTCATTATATAATGGAATTTATACATTTTAGGTAAACATAGTTAACTTCAAACTTATTCAAACTATACTTCACATCCTTGCGAGGCAAATGCGTTTGCTCGAACAGCGAGTCGAGATTCGGATTGCTGACGAAAGAGCAAGTAGAGAGGGCTCGCCTTCATTAGAGGATATTAGAGAAGGTCACGAAGGGAAAAAGCGACGCCGTTCTAAAGATAGAGCTGCTAAAGGTTCAAAAGATAAAGGAAAGTCTGAGAAGGACAAGGAGAGCCCGGTAAGAGATAAGGAAAAAGGTGAAGGGGCTACCTCTAAAGAAAGAGAAGCAGCTGATAAACACAAGGACAAGGAAGAAAGAGCTACATCAAAAGAGAGAGATAAAGCATCAAAAGAAAGGGAAAGGGAAGGACGGGCTGCTGAAAGAGACAAAGAGAAAGCTGAAAGAGCAACTTCAAAAGAAAAGGAAAGAGAAGACAAAGAAAAAGAGAAAGCCGATAGAGCTGCTTCTAAAGAAAGAGGAAAAGAAGAGAAAGAAAAAGAGAAAGCTGAAAAAGAAAGAGAAAAAGCTGACAGGGCAACATCTAAGGAACAAGAAAAGGCTGAGAAGGCTGCTGAAAAGGATAGAGCAAAAATGGAAAAAGAAAAGGATAGAGCTGACAAGACAGCTGCCAAAGAAAAAGACAGAGAAGAGAAAATGACTGCTAAGGAAAAAGAGAAGGCTGCTAAAGATAAAGAAAAAGAAGAGAAAATGTCTGCTAAGGAAAGAGAGAAAGCGGCTAAAGATAAAGAAAAAGACGAGAAAATGTCTGCTAAGGAAAGAGAGAAAGCAGCTAAAGATAAAGAAAAAGACGAGAAAATGTCTGCTAAGGAAAGAGAGAAATATGAAAAGATGACGGCTAAGGAGAGAGAAGTAGCTGATAAAGAGGCGGAGCGGGAGTCGCGCGCGAAATCGGTATGTGTCATTATTTATTGATTCCAACTTTCTTGCCTTTCATCATCATTATAATCCTCGTATAAACGTCCCACTGAACAAACAGCACATCGAGAGATTGTAGTTATTAAGGTGTTCGCAATCCAGACGGATTGTGCGCAGAATCCTATTATAATTCTAAAAACGCATAAGATTAAGTGCCAGTTGATGCCCAGTAATTTAAACGTATGAAGATGTACTTAGATGTTAATTAATAGGAGTCTTTACTTTTGATTTTTAAGTGTTAATTGCTACACTTAAGCTGAATTAAATATTTATATAAAATACAGTGAAATAATTAAACGCCCACCCGACCAAGCCAGGAATCGAACCTGGGTCTTCCGCAATCCGGGCGGCTGCACTGACCGTTATGCTACCGGGAAGGCTGACGTAAGCGCTGAATTTTGTCACTGCTTTTTGATTTTTTGAAATGATTTAGAGCGACATTGGTGCACACCTATCCAAAGTTATTTGCAACCGATGGACATGCAGATTCATCTTTGCAGATGAATACCACAAATTGATAACACAACGCTATAGTAAAATATAGCATAACGGTCAGTGTAGCCGCCCGGATTGCGTAAGACCCAGGTTCGATTCCTGGCTGGGCCGGGTGTGCGTTTAATTTTTTCACTGTATTTTATATAAATATTTAATAGGAGTCTATTATCTAATTGGTTGTATTTCAGAAAGAGCAATCAAAGGGTAAAACCGGTGCCGATACAAATATAAAGATTTCAGGTATTTATTGTTTTGTAAAAGATTTTTATAATACTTTGTTTTATTTCATTTTATTTCACTTGGTAGTAAATAAGGTCATGGTCATGGTTCATACTGTTAAGGCCTTAACAGTATGAACCAAATCGAGCACAATCCACACTTGGAATCAAAACTCTTTAATCCGGAATAAAGGTTACAAAAGTCAAAGCCAAAGTCGAAATTTAAACTTAAGAAAAGCGCTTTTGAATCGTCCAACAATTTTTTTACTTACTACTCTTTCAGGACGTTAATTCCGCGAGGCCTAACAGAGCTTTGCATTTGTGTGAGTGATCACTAAAAGTAAAGTCAGAAAAAATCTTATAAAATTTTTTTTTCTTCTTTTACTGCGTGGTCACATACATTTTTCCCTTAGGATTTTTCCATTCTTGTACAGTGATAGTGTCAACTTTTTCTTTCGCTAACCTCATTATTGTATCCTTATTCATTGATACCTTTTTTTTCGCTACGTATCCTTTTATCATTGCCCATATATTTTCAATTGGGTGGTAGGGTGGTAGACGAATGACTGTGACCATGTTCTCTAAGTAAAGTGTCAATTTTATATTCAATAAATCTTTGTTTGTTTTGCAGTATCAATCGATAGAGTGGTGGTTTAAGCATCGATGTGGAGTGATACTTGCGATACTTGCCAGTCAATCATATCTTGTTTACGACTATTTGAGTTTTAAGAGCGGGGTTTTCTAGCGAATTGTGGTAAGATGCATTGTCTAAAACCACAACGCTATTGGGCTTTAAATTTGGAATTAATTGGGTTTTTAACCATTTCGTGTAGTTTTCTGCGTTCATATTATTATGGTATTCACCACTTTTTCGATTTGCTTTGAACATCAGTCGTGCATTTGGTATAAAACCGTCCTCTCCGTTGGCATGGACTATTATTAAACGATTTCCTTTAGAAATAGGTTTCTTCAAACCAGAAGTGCTGCCATCTGAATAAGATTTCGTTGAAGTGTGAGCCGTGTCTATATGTTTCGTCGGTATAAACGATTCAAGGCCGGATCGCACTCAAGGCCGGCCGGCCTTGAGTGCTATCCGGCCTTGAATCGTTTATGATATTCGGATATAGTTCGATTTAGTTCGATTCGAATATAGTATAGTATAGTTATATTAGTTCGATTCGAATATAGTAGTGATATTCGGAAATTTTAATTAAAAAATGTATACGAAGATAACGTATCTCATGTTTCTCCATCAAAAATTTTCTATTATCTTCTGTCCTTTTCCATTTAAATCCTAAAAGAGACACTTCTTTACGCATTAACCAAATTGAACCTGGATAGTTTTTTTTCTGTATTCAACTTTTCATGTATTCGCTTCATAGTTGACACCTCTTTATCAATAAAGTGAAAGTTATGAATAGTTCCGGATTATCGCTTTATCAAAATCGTCAATAATAATAATATTTTTCCAACATCTGGTCTATTTCGGAGATTTGAATTTGCTTCCGTCTTCCAAATGACGTTTACCTTCCAATAAAACTCGTTTGACAGTGGACAGCGGAAATCCCGTCGATGTCGCTACCAATTGAGCTGAAGCTGCCACTTGACATATCTTTATCGTTCACGTCTTTAAAATAATTATTTAAATTGCACAATATTTCTTTCACTTGGCTATTTAAAGGTTTTCGTATTCTTACTTAGTTCTTAGTTTACTTATGTTGGCAGCCATCACCGCGCTTGAGGCCGGATGCCAAAAAGCAGTATTTATTTATTTATTAATAAACTTATACTGAATTCATATATATAAAACTTATATTTAAAAAAAATAGGATTAATAACTGTATCGGCTGCCAGGAAGGCAATGCCGACATAGTGAAGTGGGCTGATGGGGAGGAATAGAGAGCTGACTTACTTGGCGAGTTGACGTCGATGGCGTGGCTACGACACGACCGTCGCGGAGATGGAGCTGATGCTGGTAGAAGTCGCCTTTTGCGCACACAAACACACACGCGCACCGGCCGGTAGGCAATTCACGAGAATTCAGTTCTAGGAGGTTCTTGAGCGAAGAGCTGATGGTAAAACGCGACGTCACGGGCAGGCCGAACGGTGAGAACTCTAGTACGGGATGAACGCTGCACGTGAACTATGCAGCGGAGTGAAGTTTTTGCGGTTTGTCCGCACACACTAGCTCCGCCGACGGCGGAGTGGCGTAACTTTTATTAGCATAAGTGCACCGTCACGTTTCTGGCGCGAACAATAACTTTTTATATTTTTGCAAACTTGTTGCAAAAATGTCAACTTCATCTTGCTTTGAAAAATGGTGTACTCGTTCTGCATTCTATTCAAGGCAGAACATTGGGCAGCGTTGGTATTACACAATCGGGTCTAAAAAGGGTTGTACTTAGAAGGACGAGGTAGTTTAAATGGAGCGTTAAAATTCAACTCCCGCAGCAACTGGGGGCTATCTATGTTCAGTATTGTTACCGTATTAGTCTATGGATGTGTGTTACTTACTTGTGTGTCTTGTTGTAATAATAGGAATATCTAAGTGAGAGTACTTTAATACTGACACACACTGTGAATTGCTCCTGAGCACAATACACGCATTGATATTATATCCTGTTTTATTTAAACATAATGAGCCTTACAAATAAACAAAGAATAAGCTCCGAATAGTTATTCGGTGTTTTGTCTCTTTTACTCTAATTTGAAATGACGTTTACACGACGGGAACAAAACACGGAATAACTATTCGGACCTTATTCTTTGTTTATTTGTAAGGCACAATAAGTAGGTATAAGCCGGTTGAAACTCAGCATGGGACGCGTCGCGCTTTAGGCCGATGTCACACCTACACTATTTAAGTACACTCACACAAATGCTAAGCTCAGCTTAGGCCTCGCGGACTGTAACCCTTTTTTTTAGCTGTAGACAGTGCATAGAGCAACGAAAAATTATTAAACGTGCCCGAAAAGCACCATATGGCCTAGATATTGAGGTACTTCGTTACTAAGTAAAATTGCAATGTGACAACCCTAGCTCAGCTGAACTGACATTTTGTTGTTGGTCGTCGACCTTACGGTCCAATCAAAACAAAAGTCAAAACATTTTGACCAAAATTAATAAAATAAATAGATCTAATTTTTTTGTTTGGAGATCTTGGAGTGGATCTTCGTAAATAATAATTTGCATATTATCACGGAGCTCTTTATTCTTGGTTGCATGGCTCTGTTTCTGGATTATACACCTATTATCAAACATTCTGTATAAACAACATTAAAGTACAAGCTAACAAAATTAAATTGTTACTATACTATTCACTCTTGACCTAAATCTAATCTGATGTTAAGAGGGAATCCTCAACAACTGAGGAACTGGCTATTTATCTCTAGCTATCGGAACACAATAATGCTACTATTATAACATTGATGTTATGGTGACACATTTAGATAAGACGGTGGTAGCTGGCCAGGTGGAAAAACAAGCCCTACCACCATCCAAACCGTGTACTAGTCTGAGTCTGAGTCTGAGGCAGTGGTCTTAACCACTAGACCACAGAAAATAGTAGGCATAAAATAATAGCTTTGCCTAGCATACCTATACGTAATAAGCGTTTAACATTTATATTGTAATGGACCGCCAAAGTTGAAAGACATTCCTTGTGTAACATTAATTATGCTATTTCGTAATTATTGCGTTTTTCCTTGTACATTTCTATTTTTTTTTGCAGAAGTGGACCGGCAGAAAGAGAAGGTGTTAGTTGGTAAATATGAAGAGTTGCCGACGAGGTGTGAATTGGTTTTTGTGTTTGTCAAACATCGTGCTTTAACTTTCAATTTGTCTTTCAGTCGAGAAAGGGCCGTCCACGCGCACCGGTAAGACTGCTTGACGTAACGTATGGTTTATCAATAATATTTAGTCTCTGCAAGAGTTGTACTGTTTGTAAGTATGCGGTAATTGAAGTGCGTGGAGTCTCCCAGGAGGTTTATTAGAATTTTAGTCAACAAATTCGAAAATTCTCTTCCCAAAAATGCCGCCGGATGCGAGCAGCACCCAACCGGTTGTTGTGGAGATCCTTGGAGGAGGCCTATGTCCAGCAGCGGACGTCTTTTGGCTGAGATAATGATGATGAATTATTCTATTCTGAGACGTGGCGAAAGTATAAACTTGAACATTTAAATATATAATAAAATTCAAAATCATTTATACAGTTTTGGCTACAAGTACTTAGCTCTTGTGAATATCACTATGCCATCGGATCGTAATAGTATCGAACATATAAAATAAGTAAAGTAAATAGCTAACTGTCCCACTGCTGGGCCATTATCATTAAAATCAAATCATCGCTACAATTGATGGGTAATGAAAATGTCTTGAACATGTAAAATTTTTTCAATACCTTTTCCATTCTAAACATCAATTCCATTTGGGTAGGAGACCTTCGCCGCGAAAGCATCGAAGTGGTGACGCGCTCCCAGTTCAACATCGTGGAGACCATGGTCAGGGAACTGCAGGGGCAGGCCGGGCCGCCACCGCCGCCCGCGCTGCCCGCCAACAAGCAGCTCCGGGACGAGCTCGCGCGCGGCAGCGCCACGCTCACCGACACCATGCAGGCCATGCAGGTGATGCGGCTTGTTACTGACCCCTAGTGTTTACAAACCTGCAAGGTTGCACGAGACAGCCACCGCCGCAACCAGCGCTGGCCGCTGTTCCAATGTCTAGCTGGTCACGAGACGAGAGATTTAAGATAATAATCAAACAAAACAGTTAACGCCCTCATAGAGCTTATCAACCTAAAGTAATCACCTACTCCTAAACGAGTCTGTGGTCTAGTGGTAACCACCAGTCTTATAATAATAATAATAGTAATTCATTTATTCAGGTAACTTACACCCATATAAATTACAATAAATATCACATTAATAAAATAAAATAAAAAATCAGAATAAAAATAAAAATAAAAATTGAAAATAAAAAAAATCAAAAAATAAAAATCAAAATAGAAGTAATAAAAAAAAAAATTTGTCAATCTAAATTCAATAAAATAATTAATAAAATGTCACAGAGATTAAAAAATATGAATGCTTAAAATAATGAATCAATTAATATTTATAATTTTAAATTATCCAATAAATCAAATAAAACAAAAATTAATAAAATGTCATAGAAAACATAAATACAATATTTAAAATATTTAGACAACACAGGCTTGAGCGGCTGTCAATACCGTCTCTCCGGCACCGGGACGGCGACATGCCTACCGGAACAATGGCGGATGAATGGGCAGTCCAGCCTTCAACTCTTTCCAGAGAAACACCATTAAGCTTAACCTCAGGCATGCTCCCAAAACATTTTGCGCCGGTAGTATCAAAAACCATACATTGACTCTTTTTAACATTATACACTAAGCCTGCCCACAAGCACATTAATAACAGCTGTCTCAGGCCACAGATCGATGCTGACGCTTAGACCCAAATCAGCCAAATCACCATTTTACAATCATCTATACTAATTAATAATTATAAAGTGTTAAAGTTACTCGCGTCCGTAGGTTTACCCTTAAGACCCTACACGTGAACCCTGGGTGGTGCTAAATGAGTGACACTGTCTGAGTGTTAGAGCCACGCTGCGTTGCAGCTCGAAGTGGCTCGCCCGGCGTAATACCACCCTCTTACAGTATATCGGCGTGAAACAATGGCACTCGTTGCTGTTGTGTGAAAGTACCGGAGGCCCATCTCTCACCCCTCCCTCCTCCCAATTCCTACTTCCACCTCAAGATCCAACTCCTTCCTCAAGGCCGGCAACGCATCTGCGATTACTTTGGTTTTGCGGGTGGGTGTCAATGGGCGGCGGCGAATACTTTCCATCAGGTGACCCGCCTGCTCATTTACCTCCTTTTAAAATTAAAAAAAAATACCATTCGGATTTGAAAAAATCTTTTTGCATTTGATAGCCCAATTTTTATGGAAGGCTATAGACCAGGGGTGGCCAACTTGGCTAGACCCAAGATCTACTGTTCACTGACGACACCCTGTGCGATCTACCAATTACATACTTCTTGAAATCTTTAATGAAACAGCATAATTCAGTACACCATTATGTATTTTTTATTTTATTAAGAGGGAAAATATAAAACTGAAAATTATTCTTAATAACTACTAATTTTATTAAACGGATAACTGATGAATTCCACCAACTTCTCAATTTTTTTGAAATCTTTATAGCGAATTTCGAAGTCTGATACCACTGCCTTAATTTCTGCCGTGTACCTACTTGTCAGGAATGAAATTGTAGGTAGTATGTTTTTCCATAATAATATGATCCTTGATGTTTATAAATTGTTGATTTTTTTTCTTTTCGATGTCAACTATCATAGACGCTGTTTGACTTTGAAATGCTGCAATAGAACTCATCATTTCTGTTACTGTTTTATTCTTGCCTTGTAATTCCAGATTTAATATGCTCAGTTTTCCAGTAAAATCTGCTAAAAATACTAAATCACTTTGCCAGTCAGTCAGTGTCTAAATCACGCAATTGCTGATAATCATCAAAAAAAAAAAAGAATAAAAGACATTTATTGGTATCACATAACAAAACACACAATTAAACTTATAACATGTAACAAAAATAATAAAAATAGTAACAATTTACATTTGCCCTGTTATGTGATGCCAACACTGTGCACAGCTCAGTATACGCAGCAAGCGGGGCCTGCTGCACTGGTATTCTGCTGTACACAGTAGTACTGTAGTGACATCATGGCACAAAACAGGAAAGAAAAAAGAACAAATTGAAATAGAAGTGACTTACTTAAATAAAAACATTAACATAAAATAACACGAATAATAATAACAACAAAACCAATATACTATGACACAAACAAACATCAATAACAAAACGTCGAGGCGCAAAACTAACTGTCACTGACAGCAGCAGTAAAAATTAATACAATATATAAGAAGCCATAACACAAGAAAAGTAAATAATACACTAGGCCATAACACTAAAAGTGATAAATACATCACCACTCTTTTCAAGAAATTTTATAATTTCGTCCTATAGATCTCGAAATCTTTGCAAATACTTGCTTCGACTCAACCACCTTACGTCAGTGTGCAATGCCAAATCTGGTTCCTTCTCATCTAGTCGCCTTTGAAGAGATTTTACAATTTTTTGAATTTACAATCTTGAAAGAAATATCCATCACATGTTTTGTGTTCATTCTTTTACTACCCAGTACTTGTTGATGAATTATGCAGTGGTAGCTCTAATGAAGTCTGGAAAATCTTCGTCTTTGTGCCAAAGAGCAATAAAACCATTATGAATACCTGTCATTGCAGGAGCCCCATCAGTTGTCATTGAGACGAGTTTATACAAAGGTAGCTTAATCTGGCTAATATATGCTTTGAATTCCGTAAATATATCAAGGCCACGACTTTTTCCTTTTAAGGAAATCATACTTAGCAGTTCTTCTTTCGTCGAGAAATCTTCAAAAACTATCCGAATAAAAATAAGTAATTGTGATAAAAATCAGTGATATCTGTTGACTCGTCAAGTTGTAGCGAAAAAGCAACACAGCGGACGATATCTTTATGTAGTTGTTCGTTTATGTCTTTTCTTATCTTCTTCTTCAAAGAGTCAGAAGAAACGCTAAGCGAATACGAAGTACTAGCGCATTCAGGCGACGCGATGCGACGCGGTGGGTCGGGGAACAGCTAGAATAATAGAATAAGCTTGCCCGTCGTGAGTAACGTTGAAGAGCTGCGCCCCAGGTTACGGCCCGCGTGCGCGCCGCCGAGCAAGCCATCGGGCGCATGGGCGACCTGCTGACGCAGCTGGCGGCGTCCGGTGCGCTGCCTGACGCCCTCGTGGACCAGATCGACGAGGTCAGGTTCGAAGCGCCAGACGCCGACACGGCCACCGTCGCGTCCATGGTTAGTTCCTCTTTGTTGGCTCTTATCTCACTCTAAGAAAGCAGGCATATTGGTTAATCACTAGTTGAGCTCTGACAGGACACTATACCACGAAACAGATACTCGGTATGATAGGGGGCGGATTTGATTTGTTCTTCTTCCAATGCTAAGGTCCAGATCTCTTGAACCCCCCCTTATATACGGCCATGGCAACCAGCTTCTGAAAGGAGGGCATGCATGTGGAGGAGAAACGGTATTTAACATGCACTGTGATGGTTTCTTACATGGTATTGACCATTCAAAAGTACCTGTTCTCTAAATTGTCCTCCACATGTGGCCCTACGGTATCATCCTGATTCTGGAGGTAATTGGACACGCCTAGAACATTATGGATATTCATTTTAGCAGCTACTTAAGGAATTATAGCTGCAATCATTGTTACAGTTGATTCAAAAGTAACTCTATTCTACGATATTTTCAATGTAGTCGATGAAGCCCAGAGCCACAACCGCCGTCGGCGGTGTCTCGGCTGGTCAAAAGTCGGTGGCGATCGACCCGATGTTCCAAGGCGAGTCAGAGGATGCGCTGAGCAGAGTCGGCGCGAGCTCGCGCTCGGTGGCGGGCGCGGGCGGCATGGGCCGGCCCTCCGTCAGCAAGGGCGTGTCGCGCGCCTCCGTGGGCACGTCGCGGGCTTCGGTCGCCTCCTCCGCCCCCGGCATGCCCGGCGTCACGCACCCCGAGATGGAGTTAGTACTTTGTTACGAACGAAATTAAAAAATTCAAAAACATTTATTCAGTTTACGCTACAAGTAGCTCTTATGAATGTCACTACGCCATCTAACGAGGGCAAGGTGTTGGTGTTTAGTTGTTGATGATGCTGGGTGAAGTACGCTTCGAATGCCCAATAAACGCTAAGGCGAAACAAGAACCAGAGCAAAAGATAGATGATCTCGTTAACAAAAATTCGATTCAAGCAATTTGGTAATAAAAACACAGAAATAGCCTAATAAAATAATAAATAAATAATAAATAAATTTTCCTACACTCACACCAATTATCTAGCCCAGAGAGAGAAGCTTCGTTATGAAACTCGTTATGAAATAGCCTAATAAAATAATAAATAAAATAGTGAAGGCCCCAGCAGTGGGGACATAAAAATGGGCTGATGATGAATTGCTGACTATCGGTAATGACCGTGTTCCTGTCCACGAATTGAGCGGATTGATTTCATTTCCTCCGAATTTTTGCAATTTCGTCTCATCGAAAGACGAGCTCATCAGCAAGTATTCCCGAACATCATTGATAACCACAAAAATAACAAATGGTTAAGAGGGTGCAGCGCGGAATTTGAAAATTTACGTGTTTTTAAGTCACTGGTGCTAGGCGCTGAATAGGTCTTATACATTAAAAGGACTAGTGTAGGTTAGCTTGATCCTTTCACAAGGTCATGGTTGTCTTGGAATTTGAAACAAATACCCAGAAACTGCATAAACATTACGTAAAATAATGATATCTAAAAACTTATTTCTTCAGAAACTTTGTAAATATAGCCCAAAGGAAACAATGATCCGACATCAAAATGTTTGTATTGATATTCCGCAGGTCACTGTTGTCTTATTTTTCCATAAAAAACATAAATATGAAAATATTAAGACTTTTCTTATTTTTTACCCAAACGCCTATGATTTTACGAAAGTAAACATTGCTCTAATTAAATCACCAGCCTACTCTGTACAGATATTAGTGTGCGTGCGTATTCGTAGTCGTGCGCCGTTGTCACACCACTGCCACGCGCCGCTCGCTCGCTATCATAAAGAAACTTGAAACTCGCAGTTTTGCGTCCGCGCTGCACCCCCTTAAGCGAGCGAGCAATTTTGGCGGCTAAAAAAAAAGATGTGAATTACTTAAACTTTATAATTCAGAATCAAATCGTTGGAACAAACGAAGATGAAGCCACTAAATTATCCAACTAAATTTTTAAACTCCAGAAGGCAGCTCGGTAGTCATCATGCTTCGATGCATTTGAATCTAAACCAACCAAAACTATGCAATGGAACGCGCTTAGTGATAAGAAAACTGATGAGTAATGTTTCACGCGACGATACTCAAAGGAAAATTTAAATATGAGCTAGTTCTCATTCCGAGGATTCCAATGATCCCGACGGATATGCCCTTTGAGTTTAAACAAATTCAGTTCCCAATTCGTCTAGTCTTCGCCATGACGATTAACAAAAATCACAAGGACAATCCTTGACTGTTTGTGGTCTCAACTAAGAAAATCCATGTCATCCCATGCTGCACAATATGTACATAGTTTAATTCAGTCATGTCTTGCTGACACGCGATTGATATACTTAATTTTTGTACTTTTTTATTTCTTTTTGTGGATATACTTAATTTTTGTACTTTTTTATTTCTTTTTGTGTTATCATCTTAATAAGGTAGTGAACTTCATATTTATTTTGTATTCATTGTATTACTTTCATAAAATCATAAATTAAGTTCAGCTAATCTGTAACACGACATTTATTGACTGTTAGGCGGTACGGAGTTCGCTGGGTCAGCTAGTACGAAATAAAAACAAGTAAAAATTGTAGTGTTTGTGATGAATTAGAATTTGATATTTGTAATTGTATTAGTTATGTGTTGTAAAAAAGTTCATTATTAATTAATGAAAAGTTGGCAATATAAAAAAAAGAGTACGCTTCGAAGGCCTCAAAGACTTCCAAGGCTTCCAATCCAAGGCGAAGTACTTACCAGTTACGAAATGAATAAGTTGGTACATTCTTACGAATAAACACGGTGCCTAGAGTTACTACATGGTGTGAACGACCGCGGAATGTAGAGGTAGTAAATTATGTGTTCATAAAAAATCCCGTATAGTAAAATCCCTTTTGTGTCGTGGCAGCGTCGCCTTGAGAGTGATGCAGGAAGACCTGATAAAGCAGCTGCAGAACATGACCGCCAAGGCGACGTCGGTCGCGGAGAACGCTGCCTCCACTGCCAAGGGCGTTTGTATGTCACATCACTTGGTACCTTGGAAACTAGACTTGAGAAATTTGCACTGAAAGCAAAAGTCAGCAAGCTAAGATTTTATTTAATATTAACAATATTATTTACAGTACAATGAAGTACCTACGTGCATTACCGCCTTTGAGGTCTATTAGTTAAACCACCGATTTAATATCCATGTATCGATTCATGGGTTTGGTTGGTGGCAGAGCTTGTTTTGGGTGCGCGTGCGCCTGGCGAGCTATCGTACAACCATAAAACACTAACGACGATGTTATTAGTATGGTTGGGTTTTGACAGATACAAGTAAGAACTTTAAGTTCATAAGGTCTAAAGTATTAAAATGTTCATAGTATCATAATATCTATTTATTGAAAATGACCAGTTTAAAATGTATGTGTATCAAAATGACCATAGTATTAAAATGTCTATTTATTGAAAAAGACCAAAACGTAATTGATTTTTTTAATTCATGTCTCAAATGCTATTTTATGTATATATACATCCTCATCAGCTCATTTTTATGTCCCCACTGCTGGGGCACGAGCCTTCCCTATGGATGGATAGAGAGAACGGGCCATAAACCACCACGCGGGCCCAGTGCGGATTGGTGGTTGTTAACGACTGCTAATGCAGCCGGGACCAACGGCTTTACGTGCCTTCCAAAGCACGGAGGAGCTCGAGATGATAAACTTTTGGTCACCCTCCGATGACCGGCCTTTGCGAAAGTTGCTTAACCTCAGCACTCGCGGACCGGGCGCGTTAACCACTGCGCCATCGAGCTCCTCATATATACATACAAAATTGTAATTCTTATAACTAAAATTACTTCCTCTTACAATAAATCACAAATTCTTTTTGCAATTAACTAAAACAATTAGATTAATACTTCAATAAATAATTTTTCTTTAAAACATATTGGGGACAAATTTCCATTTGTTAATTTTTTTTTATAAATCTTGTCGAAATAAGGGATGAAATAATATTTGTTTTATTTTGTAGTCGTAATAGATAGATAGATAGATAAAACATTTATTACAATAACAACAGACACACACACATAAAACATGGATACAATGGATAAGCAAAACATATTTTCAAAATAAATAAGCCTACATTATGTGGCATGCGTGTGTGCTGCAGCATACAGCAGTGCAAAAAGCTCGTAGCTCAGCGATACACCAGCTCGGGAGGCAACGATGATTTTCAGCCACAACCACTTGGACAGTGCGGAGACATTAATACCTGCTCCACCATCAGATTGAAACTTCACAGCACCAATTCCTATATAATATCCTAAATCAATTAGGTTTTGCACTATTGTTGATTTGCGATATTGTCTTGTTAGAAACTGTAAACCAAACAAATAATATTCAAATGTAACTCTTGCTCTGTGCGTCAACAATATGATAAATAATTAAATAATAATAATAACATGTCGACATGTGGAGCGTGGATTCGGCTGTCATCGTGCCGATTGTTGTTACGGCCAACGGTTTGATGGCCAAGAGCCTCGATCAACATGTCATGAGGTTAGGCGGCTGGATCAAGGGTCTGATTCAGAAGGCAGTTCCCCTCGATACGGCACGCACTGTGAGGAGGTTTCTGTCTCTGGAGCCCTAACCACCGGTAGCTTGGACCCTGGTCCCGATGCCGGCGGACCCCTATTTTTTATATTTTTACATGTTTTGTTTGTTTTTTTTTAGAAAATATTTAAAAATGTAAATTAATATTTTGAAAAATAAATAAAGGAGATAACAATAATAAAATAAAATAAAATAAAATAATACAAAATACAGACTATATTGTGAGTCAGTCACTACTACCAATGCACATAACTACTGTTCAAAGTTTCTGTTTCTCTAAGAGAAGTAATTTAAACCTTTTCTTAAAGGTGAATCTTGACGCCAGCTGTCGTATTGGTGGTGGGATATTGGTCCAGCATTTTGTAGCATAGTAGTGGAAGCTGCCAGTAAAGGCCGTTGTTCTATGTTTATGGATCGCAAGCAATGGATGTCCACTAGATAGATAGATATGTAGATAGAGATAGATGATAAATCTAGGAGCCCGATTAATTTTTTTACTAAAGTTAGACAATAATTTTGAGTATAGATATTCTGGAGATTGAAAATTAACAACATCAAACATTAGCTGCTAAGTGCATCTGTCTACGCGCATCCATATCTAAAATAGATGCCTTATTAAAATACGGTGTTATATGGTTCTTTGCTTTTTGCAGATCGTTTCAGAGTTCGCTCTCCTCTCGGGCCACCACCTGTGTCCTCTTGTCCATGCGATAAGTCTCTATTACACATAACTGCTAAGCAAGTCAGAGCTATAATTGATTCCATGACGAGAGGCAAATCGGCTGGACACGATGGGCTGAGTATTGAGCATTTGAAGTATGCGGGGGTCCACTTGCCGATTTAGGAACTAATTCGTCAAGCAGAAAAAAAGTTCCAATTGGTCAAGTGTGTTTTTACCGCGTGTTTTTGTTCTGATTTGTCAAGCAATGCAAACGTAATAATTAGTCAAGTCCCAATTTTGTTTGATTTGCCAAGCCTTATTTTTGTTTCAACTGGTCAAGCCAACAAAAAGTTCTGAATTGTCGTAGATTATCCCGCTGTAGTGAAGACGCGAAAATCACGCTCTTCAAAGCGTATTGTCAGTGTTTCTACACGGGGAATCTGTGGATAAATTATGCTAAAAAGTCACTAGATGCCCTACGGCTTTAATACAATAATATCTTCAGGATGATGTTGGGACTGCCCCGTTTCTGCACGACGGTTCAGGTGCAGGACGGTCGAGCAAACTCTGATTCGTCGATAACAAAGTTCATCTTGGATTTTCAAAATAAAGACGCAGTCGTATTCCTTACAGTCACTTTAATGTTATTTTAACATCACAATTTAATAGTTTAGAAACAGTTGCCCGATGCAAATGGATTTTAGAAACGAAGTGAGTTCTGCGCGTGCGTACTCTCCGACCGCTCCCGTTCAAATGTGTCCAGTCCGTTGTCGCGCCAACTGACGTTGACGTTCGCCTACCATAGAGCATAAGCTGCGCAGACCACACTAAGTATAGACTTTTTTCTTTTTTTTTTAAAATATCTTATATTTTAGGCACTCGTGAATTTAATCTTCTGTCCCAGCTTTTTAAAGAATTCGTAGTGCGATGTTTCTCATCGGCACAGTTTATTTCTGGTAATATTGGATACCATTGCTAATGAAAATAGCGTTTGAAATTATAAATCTCAACACAGTCTGGAGCAATGTTTATGATTGATAATCCTGCCTCTATGAAATTTCTAGGCAGAAGTGATAAAATAGAGCACATTCAAACAAAGTTTCTCCCTTCTCTGGTGTTGCTAAGTTGTAACTCACCACATTTTTTCCAGATCGCGTCATTGTAATGATGATAACAGCCGCTTAGTTAAACTTCTAAAAAATCCTTCAAAATCCCATTTTTCTGTGCTTTCTCATAACCACATTTATATTTGGCAATTTTAACACCCAATTTTTCTTTGACTAAGCTAAAGAACCGGATGTAGGTCTTTTCCGTTTAACTGGGTAATAGGCCATAGATCACAGGAAATACATTTATTGACTCAGTAATTGATTTTACATCCATGTGTATGGTAAACAATTGATAAAAAGGCATGGGGCAAGCCTTAAACGTGCCGTCGCCATAATAAGTATAAGCTAATTCGTTACGTAACATTTTTCTAGAAAAGCGTAAGCAAAACAGTAATATTTTATCCGAATCTCCATCTTGACAAATAAAAAAAGATTTCGCTAGTGTTTATGGTATTTTAACATCTTTAATAGTTTTGAAATACAATTTATCTGTAGCTAAACATTTTCTTCTTATTCTATACTAGCACCTTGCTCGCAACTTCGTCCGCGTGGATTTTAGATTCTAAAAGGGATCTCTTTTTTAAATAAAATATAACCTATGTTATACCCGCACGGACTGTAGCATTCTATCAGTGAAAGAATTTTTGGAATCGGACCAGTAGTTCCAGAGATTACCCTCCGCAAACAAACAAACAAAGTCACTTTAACTTTACCTCTTTATTAATAGTAGTTCTATATAAAGTATTCTTAACAGATTCGTACGTTGTTATATATATCAAGTAATTTCCTTTCTTATGCTTTAATTCTTGAAATGCTTCTTCATAAATTTTCTGTATAGGGCCTAAATTTTGGCAAACTGCCCTTTTATAATATGCTAAAGCTCGAGCCACTTCATTTCTTACGAGTTGTGAAGAACACTTTTTTCGCGTAATACGATAGTTTTGGTTCTATTCATAGTAATGATTGCAGAACATATATCACGACTAACACATCGCCTAAGACTTGTATTTTTATTTCCTACGATTAAATTGTATCTAAATCCATCTCATAAGACTGAATGGTTGCCTTTCTGGTTTTTAATTACTTCAATAGACATTTTATTTTGTGGAACGGAAATAAAGAGAGACGTGAACCAAAAGGATTTCAGACTGTAATGGACACTGAACTTGACAATCCTTTTTAAGTGGCCAGTACTACGTATTCTATCATAAGAAGTTTTATATCTAAAGAGGTGGAAACAACCTAGGTATATCCATAATATATTTTTTCAACACTTGCTCGTAAAGTGGCTCTCTCATTGCATCATAAAAGGATTTATATTCATAATATATTGTGGACATTTTAATACTTTATACCTAAAGAATAAATAGACTTTTTAATACTTAAGACCTTATGTACCTAAAGGAGATAAGACAGCCAGTGCCTCAGTGTTAAGGATTCCAAGCGTAGTGTGCCTTTTGCTTTATCGTTGCGAAATTAAAGACAAGTGCTTCTCTACATGAAGTATAAAAAACAAAAAGTTAATTGTAATTCGTAATATAACCTGTATAAGAACATATTCCTTTGCCATTTGCCACAGCTGACAAATTGGACATCGCCATACTGTTGGACAAACGCATCTCCACTCTGAACGGCATAGTGATCGACCACTCTGATCAGTTGAGCGGGTTCGACTCCGGACTCACCTCACAGGTACTGTAGCGAGTTATTTCTAAGTTGTAGGATTATAGCTGGTACCGGCGTATTGATTATTATCGTATGAAATAAGAGTAAAACATACTGTGTAACCTTGTAATAAAGAAAATTGGACTTTGTGATAATACAATTTATTGATCGTATCAGAAGTCAAAATTTTGATCATCTTTTTATGCATCTTATATGAGTAGGCAGAATCTTAACTGAAGTATTGAGAGTTGATTATGTCCTGCAGATGCATAGCTTCCGTGACCAGATTACGCAGATCAATGCGGATCTGCAGGCGGGGCTCAAGCAGCTAGAACAGGTCAACAACAACGCGGAGACCGCAGGTAGAACTCAGGGTGGTAGCCAGAGCAGGTGAAGAGAGCATGCAGGTTCAGTCGGGAACGGGCGAATAACGCTGCAGGGGGCTTATTGTCTATGTTTAACCTGGACCACGATACCTTTCAAAGGTATTTACGCTTGTCTATTTAACCGACTTCAAAAAAGGAGGAGGTTCTCAATTCGTCGGAATCTTTTACTTTTTATGTATGTTACCCGATTACTCGAAGACGCCTGCACCGATTTGGAAAATTCATTTTTGTTTGAAAGGGTATACTATACTCGCCATGTGGTCCCATGGTCATCAGGTAAGGATCTGATCATGGAACACTGGAGAAATCGAGGGAACTCTTCATATTTTCGCTCAACTGACTCGTTTGATAGCCGCTCCTATATGTCTCATTATATTACATTATACATTACATTATATTATTCCAGTACAAAAATCAACTAAATTATCTATAAAATAAAAACTGATTTTAATTATAATACGATAAACTATTTTAAAACATAATTACTATTTATAATGATCTAATTACGCAATTACAATGTGACAATTCTTGTCTAAACGTATTATCTATTAATTTAAATAAAAAAATAAGTAAATAAAAAAAGAATGTCAAATCGAAGATGTTGTTCATTCAACATCATTAAACCACGCGTCGCGATCGCAATCACAATCACTTACACTTGTGACTTAGTTTGTATGAAGTTCTTGAATAGTTTTCAAATGTCAAATTGAAAGGTATTGCGATAAGTATTATGGTTCGCGCACATTATGTCGAGCCGCAGCGGGTCGCTCGTATATATTTTATGCCCTGCGGTTTCACCCGCGTTAATTAGCGACTGTTCCACACCTATTAGTCATAGCGTGATGTAATATAGCCTATAGCCTTCCTCAATAAATGGACTATTTAACACAAAAAGAATTTTTTAATTCAAACCAGTAGTTCCTGAGATTAGCGCGTTCAAACAAACAAACAAACAAACAAACAAACAAACAAACTCTTCAGCTTTATAATATTAGTATAGATATGAACTATCGCACACTATGCCGGGGCGCAGCGGGCAGCATATTCCGCCGCGGATTTTGGTTGCGTGCGATGCGGCCCGGCCCGCGCCGCTGCGCCCCGACACAGTGTGCTATAGCAACATTAACTTCTTCTTCTAACAACAGGCAAAAAAAATGTTATTCGTCAGAGCTATCCATAACGTACAGTTGCACGCGACGTCTTACCTTTAGAGTTAGACAACAAGCCCCCAGGTCAACAACTACGCAGGTACCGCAGGTAAGGTTCCTATTAAGCCAGATTCTTATAATGCCGAATTCCTGAAAGGACAGATTCCTCAAAGGACAGATTCTCGAATGGACGGAAATAAAACATAATTATATTAATATTAATAAGAAATAATACATAATAAATAGCACATAACTGATTGTAATTTAATAACTCAGTTCTCTCTTTACTATCTAAACACTTTTGATTGTAATTTCAGTGCTCTTTACAAACTTGTTGGCATCCTTCTTCGCAAGTAACTCGCGTCTTGATTCGGGCTCTAAATCACCACCTAGCATACCTCACCATGACTCTTACATGTCGGAGATCAATATTCACAACAAAGAGGTTCGAGTACTCCGAAATCTCGACGTTAATAAGACCAGTGGTCCAGATGGAATACCAGGTAGAGTTATGAGGAATTGTGCACCTGAGTTGTTTCCTATTTTGACGCGCTTGTATCGCCTCTCTCTTAAGCAGGGAGTGGTGCCGAAATAGTGGAAGCTGGCTAATGTACAGCCTGTTCCCAAGAAAAACTACAGACCAATCGCCATAACCTCCATAATCTGCAAAGTTATGGAAAAGGTCCACAAACTGCTGACATACCTAGAGCACAACGATCTCCTCAGCGATCGTCAGTACGGCTTCCGCCAGGGACGGTCTACTGGGATCCTCATAGTAATATTAATAGTAATAATTTATTTTTTCATATAAATATAAACAAAACAGATAAATTCTTCTAGGTAAAACATATTGAATTTTAATGTACTTCACACTGTTGGGGCGAAACACGAAGCCCTTGCCGTGTCCTTGGACATCTCGAAGGCTTTTGACAGGGTTTGGCATAAGTCTGTTAAGCAAGCTTCCCGCGTACGGCATCTCTACTGGCCTTATATAGGAACAAACGACTCAGGGCTGTGGCCAAGGCCCGGTGAATAGAGCATATAGAGCATCCAAGACCATCCAGGAACAAGCGACAAACGCTGCAGGTCAACAAATACGTACAGGTATAACAGGTAAGACTGTAGTGTAGCAACTAACTTGGGTAAGAAAGAGTATTCTATGACCACGTGAGCTACCTAATAACGGGTTACAGTTGGCGCAATATATATTGCACAATACAAACTGCTCTTACGCGGTCCTGCACGCCCACCGACGATGTATGTTCAAGTGACACCGTTTATTTTTGTATTTTGCATTTATTTAATTTAGGAATCTTACTTTGGAGCTCATTTATAGAAGAAGCCGGAAATAATTGTGCAAAGGCAGTTTTTTTCCGGCTTTACTAAATTGCTTCTACCTTTATTATCTCGTTCCTTAGCTGTGTTGGAACTGACGGAGCGCTACAATGGGTTGGCGCTGGAGCTGGACCACACCCTGCACGCGCACAGCTCCCTTACCGTCTCCCAGCAGCAACTCGGTGAAGAGCTGAAGGTATACACTTCATACCTCTGTGACCGAAGGGCTTCAATTCTCAGATTGGGAATGTGTATTTTTAATGCACATTTTGGGTTTGTAATCAATCACCATGGCAAGCGTCATAATTAAGCCCACCAACTGTGCCGATGTTTTGATTTCCAAGATGGTGGCGTTTGTCCATCAATGAAAGTGTATCGACATTTACTTAACTCACAACTAGCCGACTTACAGACAAAAATCAGCAAGGCGCTTTAATAGCTAAGGGAATTACATTGAATTGGGAGTTGCCTCCGTAGTATGTAAAGAACGGTTAGTCTGATGGTGGAATTCTGTCCAGAATTAATGCATAATAAATGCCTGCATGATGGTGTCTTTCCAGACCAGCTGAAGGTGGCAAAAGTCACACCGATACACAAATCCGGTAGAAAATCTGATCCTGGAAATTACCGACCAATATCAGTTTTGCCGGTAATTTCCAAGATATTTGAAAAAATTATTTATATTCGTTTGAACGAACACTTGAATAATATTGATTTTCTCTATGATCGCCAATACGGATTTCGCGCAAAGGCGAATACTCTTGCTGCAACAGTAGTTATATAAATTATGTTAAGCTATGGTAGATTTGAAGGTCGCGGGAAGCCGCTGGATGCGAGCAGCACAAAACCGGTCGTTGTGGAGATCCTTGGGGGAGGCCTTTGTCCAGCAGTGGACGTCTTTTGGCTGAGATGACATGGTAGATTTAAGTTGATTGTTTTGTTTTGTTTGCATAACTACTAGTATCAGTTACAGATAGCAACCAACACCATGACAAATTAAAAATTAAGTTAAAATATAAGCTTTTAGTTATTTGTTTAAGTACATTTTTGCTCGCCGAGACATACAATTTTACTAGATTAAGTGCATGTTTTAGCTCAGTAAGTGAAATGTAAATTTCTTATGAGTTATATAAAATTCTTAAACCTCAATTCGACTGGATGGCCACCACCTTTTTCTTACCTACCTTACACCTGTGATGGTGACTCACACTTTTTTGGTTTATTCCACCTCCATCGAATTCGATTTTAAATCATACAAAATATAAGTAGTTAGTTTTAATGATGAAATCAAAACTTTTTAACAGAGCTTGGTGGAATGTGTCGAAATGTTGAGAGAACAAAAGGCCGACCGCGACGAAGTCTTAGACGGCTTGAGAGATAAGGTGAGCTGTGGGTGCGTCTTTATTTTGTATACATCATTCATCATCATCATCATCATCATCATCAGTTCATTTATGTCTCCACTGCTGGGGCACGAGCCTTCCCTATGGATGGATAGGGAGATCGGGCCATGAACCACCACGCGAGCCCAGTGCGGTGCGGTGGTTGTTAACGACTGCTAAAGCAGGCGGGACCAACGGTTTTACGTGCCTTCCGAAGCACGGAGCTCGAGATAATACATTTTTGGTCACCCATCCGATGACTGGCCTTTGCGATTTCGCAATGGCCGGTTAGCAGACCGAGCGCGTTGACCACTGCGCCACCGAGCTCCTCTGATGTATGTATATGTGTAAAATTCGCGCGACAACTTAATCAATGAAGCTGAACGACCGCCGCGCCGGCTTGTATGACGTACATGTTGACAATTACCTCAATTAATCAAGCATTCTCAAATCATCATCATCATCATCAGCTCATTTTATGTCCCCACTGCTGGGGCACGAGCCTTCCCTATGGATGGATAAGGAGAACGGGCCATAAACCGCCACGCGGGCTCAGTGCGGATTGGTGGTTGTTAACGACCGCTAATGCAGCCGGGACCAACGGCTTAACGTGCCTTCCGAAGCACGGAGGGGCTTAAGATGATACATTTTTGGTCACCTATCCGATGACCGGCCTTTGCGAAAGTTGCTTAACCCACTGCGCCATCGAGCTCCTCGTTAATTGGTTAATAATCTTTAATTGGTTTGGCGTATGTTTGAACATTTGTTGAAGAAATTTGCCAATTTTGGATAGGTTGATGTGCAGGCGTCTCTGTGTGTGTGGGTGTGAGGGTGTGTGTGTGTGCATGTGTGAGAGTGTGTGTGTGCGTGTGTGCATGAGGGTGTGTGTGTGTGTGATGTTGTCTTATATTTATTATTTACTAGATGACCCGATGAACTTCGTATCACCTACATATATTTGTGAAAAATATGGTCAAAACTTAATACAACATTTTTATCTACATACAACCAACTGACACTTTTACACTTTTTATATTTCTGAAACAGAACTGTTTTGTATTCCAACAAAACAGACTAAAGAGATCGAGCCTCATACATACTACAGCTATGAAACAGACGAACTGAACGACTGAACGCACCTACAAATATTTACCAACCAAGTGACAATTTTTTATTTCTAAAAAGGTAGAAGACAACAAATGTTTCACAGCTAGAAACATTTTGTATTGGAAAATTAAATTGTCGTTTTTAGTATTTTCCGTTACTTATTATTTATGTTTCTCACCGTTTAAACCTTCCCTGAACTTCCACAAATATTTCAAAATCAAAATTAGCCAAATCGGTCCAGCCATTCTCGAGTTTTAGCGACTCAAACGAACAGCAATTGATTTTTATATATATAGATTTTATTATGTGTGGGCAGGCGGACAACGAACGGCTTGCCGGCCTGCTGACGGTGGTGGAGTTCGAGTTGGCGCGCGGCGAGCTGGAGAAGCGCCTGGAGGTCTGCCACGACAAGTTCCGGCGCCAGGAGATGGTCTGGATGGTACGTGACCCCACTTTATTGATGGTCCAGTCTCAGCGTACCAGCTGTTCTGGGAGTCGTCTGTTTTTCCTGCCTAGCAATGTAGGAGGTACCAAAAAATTGCTACTAAAAACTTGGTACTACATTTCTACCATAATCCATAAGGAAGACTATGCCTTTTGTCATTTGATGTCATCACCAGCTCATTTGATGTCCCCACTGCTGGGGCACGAGCTTTCCCTGTGCATGGACAGGGAGAACGGGTCATAAACGACTAAACGGGCCCAGTGGTTGTTAACGACTGCTAATGCAGCCGGGACCAACGGCTTTATGTGCCTTCCGAAGCACGGAGGAGCTTGAGACGATAAATTTTTACCCATCCGATGACCGGTCTTCGTGAAAGTTGCTTTATCTCAGCAATCACAGACATCATTCTTTTTATATAATTATTCTTAAAAGTTTATAATGATTTATTGGTCGTGGACAGACAGCCTTGAAGGACTTGATGCTGGTGATGGAGAGCAAGGCAGAGTTCACGCAGCTGCTGTCGGCGCGCGAACACGCGGAGGAGATGCTGCGCGAGCTGCAGCGCATGCAGGAGCAGCTCGCCATCATCCTCGGGGAGCCCAAGGTACGCTCACCACCATCAGATTCAAACTCAATTCAAATTCAAAATCATTTATTTTGTTTAGGCTACAAGTAGCTTTTACAAATGTCACTATGCCATGTCATCAGTTCGTAAGTATACACAGGGCGGGAGACCTTGTACTGAGAAGAACCGGCAAGAAGCTCCAGCAAGGGGATTTCTTTTCTTCTTTACGGCATTAAAATATTGTAAATTGTAAAATTATATGTATAAATTGTCATAGCAGGACCCTATATAAGGTCACATTTTATCAACTGCAAATATTTTGGGGATAAATACAACAACAATAAACTGTTTTTTATGATAAAATCTTAATTTTTTATACCGTGTCGCTGCGCCTGCCAAATTCCATATGTGCATTTTTTTTATTTTTGTGTTTTGCGCTTAACATTATCTTCGTTTGATTCTCTATGTGTTCGTAAAATTATTTTTGTGATATTTTAACTAGAAACAAATCTAACAAATTCCATGTGTTTTGACCGTTAGGAAAAAGTCGTATGTGCAGAAATGCACATAAAGGATTGAGTGCCGTCTTCAGTCGCCCGCCAACTGTGTCAGCGATGTGAGCGTTGTGGACAGTTGTGGTGTAAACAAAATTAAAATATAGTTTTTAGTAGTTAAAACATAGTAAAATGGGTAAGTGCATAATGAATTTACTACATAGTATGTTGTTTTTCATATAATTGCCGCATGTTCTTTAATAATTATCATTAATAACTAATCAATTTAAATAAATAATATTCTAACCTAAAACTTATGTATTGCGTTTTTACAGCAATGATAAATAAAAAATATAGTAGATTTTAAAATACAGTGAAAAAATTAAACGATAGCATAGCGTTCGAAACGTCAGGATTGAATAATATAAAATCAATGTGTTTAAAATAAACGCGAGTAGATCCGTACAAATTGTTTTATTTAAATGTGTAGTGATTGCGTAAACTTTAGAAAACAATATATCATAAATACATTCGAAAATTTCTTATAATTTCCTAGTGTGTTTCTTCTCTCCTCGATAAGAACCTCGGTGGCCGAGTGGCAAAGCGCTGGGCCCGACACCCGAAGGTTCCGGGTTCAATTTACTAAATGTGTTTCGAATTCATCAATGCATTGCCCTAATTTGTGATCGATCACCAACCCGCATTTCGCAAGCGTGGTGATTAACCCAATACCCATCAATTGTAGCGGTGACTTGATTTCAATGATGGAGACCTTTGTCCAGCAACCTTGGTATACACGACTTAAATTTTATACTGACACTCCTTACCAACCGTTAGGTTACAATAACGTGTCACACAACCTTGCGCAAGCACACCAACTAGCACAAGGGACCATCAACATCACGTCATAACGCGATCAGGACGCGTCTCAAGCGAGCTGCCCAGTAGACACATGCCCTTGCTCAGCCTTTGCCCAGCAATCTGATAGTATATAGGCTAATGACTACTACTCCAAAATTAAATCTTTTTTATTCATCCAATAGTTGTCTGGAAGCGATCACTCTTGTACGTGTATTTTTATGTAGATTTTGTCAAATGTTTTTTTTTGGTGTACAATAAAGTGTATTTATCTTATCGTTCGTTTTGTACGGCTTGAGGAAGGAGTTTCTCTACGCACCCAAAAAGCCCGGTGAAGCCGAAGTAAATGCCGTCTGAGATAAACAGCAAACTCTATCAAAGAAAAAGAAAATCCCCGCCTCGTAAAAGCCTCCTGAGTTTCTTGCCAGCTCTTCTCGGTCGACGGCTCTCCCAAAATCCGAACTGGTAGACAAAGTAAAAGTCAAAGTCAAAAGAGAAGAGAAGAGAAGGTACATTCTGTAGTTTAGTCTAAACTAATTTATAGTTTTGTATAATTATTTGGATTTTATAGTTTTTAACGTCAATAAGTGCCTGTGAAAGCTTTTTCATTTCTCATGCTCGTAAAGTTGTTCTTTATGTCGAGAGAAGGCTGCAAAAAATGGGTTTTTATGCTCTTATGCATAAAGTAATTTCTTCTTTTAAGACTAAGGCAATTAGGCCTTACAGCCACATACACAATACACCTTCATTTAATTGATATATTTTTATGAGATTTAGGTTATATCTTAATTTAATTATGACATAATACCTATGTATGTGTTACCTAATTGAAGTTTGGGGATCTGCTGCACCATCCAACTTAAACTCTTTACAGAGAACTCAAAATAAAATAATAAAAGTATTATTCCATTATCCGTTCCGTACCGCTACAAAACAATTATATAATAGAACTAAATTATTTAATCTTAATCAAATTTACACATATAACACATGCATTTTAATAAAAAAGATCTTATCTAAAACTATTAAATCAAATTTAGATTTCAATGTAAAATCCAATAAACATAATTTGCGAAAACAAAATAAATTAAAACTAATTACACCGAGAACGAATTACGGTAAAAAGACCATATTGTTTGAAGGAGTACAGCTATACAACAACTTACCAGAAAGCATTAAAGAATGTAAAAGCGTAGAAAGCTTTAAGAGCAAATTAAAGATGTATATAGCGTCGAGCTCCGACGACTAACGAATAAGTATTGTATAAACTACTACACTGTATCTCATTTTAAGTGAAATGTAAATTTCTTATGAAAATAAATTCTTTAAACCTATGTAGTATAATAGTAATACATAGGGTATTATTATCTAAATACAAATTTATATAACGCAAATAAGTATTTATAATAACTTGGCATTACGGCTCAGATCATAGTCGAACGTCACATAGTAGAAAATAAAAAAAAAATTAAGGAAATAAATTAAATTTTCTTGTTTAAGCTTAATCCTTGTTTTATTTCCTTGCAATCGAAGTGAAAAGCAGAGTGTAAAACTCGAGCATAAAACCCATTTTACCCTGACGTGACTATTCACCCTCGCCGTACTGGCTCGGGTGGCTATATGTACATCTCGGGTAAAATGACTCGTTTTATGCTCTTGTTGTACAATCTACTATTGTTGAATAAATGATTTGACTTTGACTTTGTTATTTCCCCTCGTGTGGTCGCAGGCGGCGGCGCTAACGCGCCAGATATCGAAGGGCGCGTCGTGCGCCGCGTGCCTGGTGCCCGCGCTCATGGAGCCGCAGGACAAGACCTTCGGCGCGCCGCCGGCACTGCCCGCCGCGCGCCCGCTGCCGAAAGACTACGGGTTGTGCGCGCCCACGTGGCAGACGCCCGTGCCGCCCGACGGCAGGTGCTTGTGCCTTTGTGAAAACGAGCTGGTGCAGGGTTGTGACACCAGCGCTCGATACTTTAACCATTCGTCTGCTTAGTGCCAGATCTATCCCGCAAACAATTAAAATTCTATTGTGTCTTTATTCACAGTAGACGACAGGTTAACACCGGTGTTTACCAAAAAATTACATTGGTTTTCATATTTTTATTATTTTGAATATTGCATTCCCAATGCCATGTGTATATGCCACAAGATAAACTACTTGTAACTTTAATTTATAATACTAATTGCAAAAGTGTTCTTTCGACTGTGAAGGTAACGTAGCAGTGACGTAATACCGCTGACATGCAGCATAAATCACAAAGTAATAGAAAAATTCAACGAGTCTTCTGGGGTTTCGGTAGTTCAGCGGTCAAACATGGAACCGGTTACCCAAAGGTCGTGGGTTCGATTTGCACTTGGTCAAATTGAATTTTATCTATATGTACATTGGTTTTCATTGAAAGGATGACAGCTAGGAAGCAGGTGGTCGGCATTTAATTGTTGCGAAAGACTTAAATCAGTTGGTGACCCCTATTTTTTATGATTAAAGGAAAAAATGTCAATCACAAATGGTTCCTCTCGAATACTGATGCCACTACCCCGTACAAGCCGATAACGCGTCTCGGTTAATCAATTTTGACGTTGCCACTTTGACGGCTTATCCTTTGGTATGCGCGAGCGCTGATCAGCGACGCCAAAAGAGAAAAACTATTGAGTCTGTAGTTGCGAGTCACATTGCGAGTAATTCAAAAATATTATTTTTCATAGTGTACGAACTTGTAGAGCGCATCACCAGAAGTGGTGGTCATTCACAGCTGACGACGGATTAATGTTTTCATGAATCTGACTGATAAACTGGTTCGTCGCAGGGAACACACGTGCCACCGCTGGGTGGGCGGGTCGCACACGCTGCTGTCGCCGGCGGTGGTGCGCGAGCAGGCGCACGCCGTGCCCGCTACGCCCGCCGCCTCGCCCACCAAGCGGTACACCGGCTACGGCACCGACGGCAGGGTGAGTGCCTGACATACCTCCTTTTGTGAGACAGTAGTCTTACACAAGAAGACCGCAGAGCGAGTCCGCGAGGACGCTGTCCACGCAGACCCAATCTGACGTAGACGGATCGAGGTACAGAGGCGTCGGTTTGCCTGTTTCATTCCTCCGTAGCTGAGGCGACGGTTAAAGGCGAGGAACCCTTAATCCTTGAGTGCATTAGATCTTGAAGCATGGCCCAGACTTCTTCGAGCGTGCTTCGGGCGGGCCGTTGCCGGGGTGAACACTGGGCAAAATGTTTGACGGTGCTCGGTTCATCTTTGCTTCAATATTTAGAGGAAGTACAGTGCTTTTTAGTGGATATCCCAAATAATATTTGAGAGGAGCTCGATGGCGCAGTGGTTAACGCGCCCAGTCTGCGAGTGCTGAGGTTAAGCAACTTTCGCAAAGGCCGGTCATCGGATAGATAACCAAAAAATTTTCATCTCGAGCTCCTACGAGCTTCGGAAGACACGTATAGCCGTTGGTCCCGGCTGCATTAGCAGTAATTAACAACCACCAATCCGCACTGGGCCCGCGTGGTGGTTTATGGCCCGTTCTCCCTATCCATCCATAGGGAAGGCTCGTGCCCCAGCAGTGGGGACATAAAATGAGCTGATGATGATGATGATGATTTGAGAATGCTTGATTTAAAGCCTATTGTTAGTAAAGTTTAGTGTTTTTAACTAGTATAAATGTGTTTGCCTAACAGTTGTACCAATTGGAAGAGGAGATGCAGCCGTGCGTGGAGTGTAACCAGTACTCGGAGAAGGCTTCGAAGGAGGCGCCGCCCGAGCAGGGCGCCGGCGACCAAGGCCAGACCCAAGAACAAGGTTACCATCTCTCACTGAACTAAAGAGGAAGTGATACTCATTTAAATCTACGGCGAATTCAAGCCCAATAGTGTACTCACAAAAAAAAACTGGTAGAGATGCAATAATGATGCCTACATCACAAAAATTATAAAAATGACCAATAAAATTAATAAATATGTATAGTGTATTTAACTAAGGTAGCAATGTACATACATAGGTTGACATAGAATAAGAAAAAACTGTTAAGAGTTATAAAGACCCCTTACTCTAATAAGGGGGAAAAGTGGCAATTAAGACAATTAAAAAAAATGTGTTTTCGTGTCATAAAATATGACAATCTTGATATTGTCACTTCCGATCGGTCAGGTTTAATTTTAAGAACAAAAAGCCAGCTTAAAAGTATAACATTAGCTCAACTTTGTGTATTTACAATGTTGCGCATTTGCTCAAGATGCTCGCACATCAGGCGTTCCAGCAACATCTTAACTTAACTTAACTTCAAAACCTATCAATGATGTTATCTATTTCATCTCGGAGACCTACTTTGTTTATTGATACTCGGTCATCTACCCCTTTTTGTTAGAAGGACTTGAGAGTATACATGTGTAAGTGTGTACGTATCCTTTTATATCTTAAAAGGACATACTTAAATAATTTAATTGTTTCAGTAAGATTGTCTTTTAATTTTCTCTTTTTTTACTTTCAGCAATCAAAAACTTGCCTGATGATGAGAAAAAATAACTATGGAAATGAATATTTTGATAACAGTTACAGATTATATAATGGTAAATTATGTCGTGGTTTTGTCAATAGAAGGAGTGTTTATAATTTTAACTGTAATTCAAAGTAAAAAAGTACATAGTGTTGAATAATTTCGGCAGACTGGTTAGAATCACGATAGCCTAATTGGGAGAGCACCTGACGCGGTATGTCAGAAGGGTGCAGATTCAAATCCTGCTCGTGGAAATTTTTCAACATTTGTGTTTTTGTAATTTGTTCGCAACGAAATCTGCGTTAAAATATAAACAAAACAAGAACATTTTAATTTAAATTGTTTTAATGTAAAAATAAATAAGTAAATAATTTACATTTTCGTGAAAGCATATTTACAACTTATCATCGCTGTCTAATATAATTTAAATAAATAGCTAGTATTTAACTTACTCAAGGCATATTTGTATAGGACCAACATATAATATCAGATAACTTTTTTAATTATTTTTAATATTGAAATTAAACTCCACCGTCAAGTTTACGGGACCTCAGCAGTTCAAGTTATATTGGGTGCATGTTAAGTATAATTATTAATTACACAGTTTAAAAATAAATAGTATCATAAGCTACAGATAAATATGATCTTTTTTAGAAATTCTATACAAATAGTTATTTGGTAACAATAAATACAGAAACAAGATACAGGGTGATGTTTTTTTCGTTGAAGTTTATTTTGTCAGATTCTGCAGAAAATTTAAATGGTTGAAATGTTTTTAATGTTATAACATATATATAGGCTGACAATTATAAAAACATGTGTTTATCTACATTGATAAGTATTTCAAGAATTAATTTTACAAACAACAATTACATACAAGTGTCTGTTATAAAGAAATTTAATGTGATTGATTACCTAGGAAAATTCTAAGGAAACTTTACGATTTTCAACAATTAAAATCAATATTATTGGCACACGTTCATTCACTATGTATCAATGAATCACTTCGTTTCTGATTCTGAACTGATTTCCATTTTGCTTCAATATTACATAAGTTTCACCCTGAAATCAAAACTATCCTATCTTACAATCAAGAATAAATATTATTAAATAGTTTTAAATATTAACCTAAGAATCACTCCCTCCTTTCGCTTACCTCCCCATCATTGCTCGGGGAGTGTTTGTCAATTTTCCATCCCTACATTGTGGGCATAACTTTATGTAACGAGTTGCTAGTTTATGCTATTTATATGTATATTTCTATACTAGAACATATCAGATTAACTGGCTCTTAGTCATTTAAGTATTATGACCAGTGATCGGAGTAGGTAAAGTTTTTTTTTTCATTAACCGTAAACGTTGATGTTAATATGGACATTCCGCGAGATTCTAACTGAAACTTTTTTTATAAACATGATAAAAGAAGGCTTAGAAACGTATTGGCAGTGGGCGTACGATGTTATCAAACTTACATTAGCGACGCGTTGCCAATTTCCATTGCGCAAACGCGCGATGTTACCACACGATGTTGCCGCGCAACACGGCTTTTGGAAACAAAAGAATACAATAGTGGGCACCGCCGGCACCGCTAAAAGAACGCACCTGTTTTTGTCTCTTTATACAGCATTCAAATTGTTTGTCGACAATATTTCTAATCCCGGTATTTCGGGAATGTCCATATTAATACAATATATCGCAAATACAAAAAATTGCTCTACCTACTCCGATCACTGATTATGACGCAGAAACGAGAGTTCACTGCGCACTCTGACATGAAATCAATCACTGTTTCAGTTATAATGTAAAATCGCGTTAAGGACTCCGTACAAAAACTGATATATTACTTTCATGTCAAAGACAAAACTAGTGTTGCAATTACTAATTAAGGTTTTGATCTAAATTAATAAATAGAGTACCATTTGAAAAGCTATATTTTCAAATTAGATAACGAGTTCGTACGTCACTGATTTATCGGGTTGCTTAAAATAAACTTTTTTAAAAAGTGTCTCTACACTGATGCTTAAATAGCTTGCTACTTCAGCATTTGCAACTTTGCGTACACTCTATTGCAACACTGTAATTTAAATAAATATATGACATTAATAATCTTAGAACGCTAAGACTACTTAATCACCAAAGGCACTCTGGTTCTGCTTCTAACCTTTGTTAGAGAACCGAAGTATCTTATCATATAATTAAGTATTGATCTTTTTGGCGCCTCCCGCCAATAAGCTCGCTGTCAAGCTACTCGAAGACAAACCATTTCGCAATGTTAGTCCATCATCATTCAATATCGTTATTCAATTCTGAACAACTTGTACACACACAAGTTCATATTAAACAAATGCAATCCGTAAGATCGACGCGAACCACGACACCATCCGCGTTGCGTGAACGTTCGATCGTCTAATGGTGGGTTCAGCCACAGAGTACTTCAACAGAAGACATACAGAGCACAAGCTTAAAAACATATACGCCGCGGGCAGCGTCCTAGGTAAATTTTTCTTAAGGTTGTCTCTTTCACAATATAATGTCCCCAAACTAAAAAGAGCTTAATTTTTTGGCTTTGGTTCGATAAATATACAAGGATATTTACTCATCACACAAAAAAATGGTACACAAAACATGCGGCCACAAACTTCGCAGTAAGCATCGCTTAGCTATACAGCTCTGTCAACTCGTGTGATTGTTCTCGATTCCTACCAGAGAATCAAGTTAAGACGAGGACACGCTTGCGTGATGCCATCCCATCTAAAAATCCTCTGACGATGTTCGATTGAGCCTTTAGTTTCTCCCAGAAAAGTCCGATACGTTGTTATGGCTATCGATGGTCAATAGAAAAAGTTTTCCAAAAAAATATATGATTGATTAAGCCGTTAGTATGTAGCTTGTGCTCTGTATGGTGAGCTCTGGTGCAGTGTCCAGGCTCGGCTAGTGCAGCTGGCAGCGGAACCGGCGGCAGTCGTGGTCGCGGCTGGCGGCCATCACGTCACCGAGCTGGTGCGCCACCTGCGCTGCGCTCGCGCTGCTGCCGCGGGAGATCCTGGAACAGTTTACGAGGATACGTTAAGCATTTTATCAGCACTACATTTTAGGGTAGAACTCGGCCTTTCGTGGTCCCAACCCATCCTCGTGGCAGAACAATAATGGTACTAGGTTTTTTAGTGGGTAGGCCTCTTCTGGAGAAGAGGAGAGGTATATTTCACAACAACTACTTCCAACTATTGCTATTTTACTTTTCCTTAAAATATTGAATAAAAAGTAAAAACCTGAACTTTTTACGTCGTTAAATAGTACCACGGTGGGCGCCAACAGCTCACTAAAATGAATTATTGTTTATATTTAGCATTAACCAGTATTTGGTTGTTGTCTTTTCTTTTCGTATCAGCCTTATTACGAAATTCTCGACCAGAAAGCTACCACGTCAGCAGCACTCTGGTCAGTCTTGTCAGATCGTCATTGATTTTAGTTTTGCTTGTTGACCTTAGAGCGCCAACAAATTTTAATGTAGGTCGTCGGCCTAAAAGTTCCGATTTATTATTTGCTTCGCATTTTAGGAGAAATGCAATTTCTCATCGAAGGGAGGAAGCGAGAGGTGTGTCCAAACAATGTCACGGGCAGGGCGCCGGCGGGCTTTCTCCAAGCCGCGTGTCGTTTGGAAAACACTCAAATAGCGGAAGATTCCGTTGCAGTAAGCTGTTGACGGCACAGCTTTATCGTTTGTGGTTAGTTTTCTTGATTATATTGACATTGTAGTTTACGCTAAACCAAAGGCGGAACGAAACGGAGCAGGGAAGGATCGCGGAAATTTTATTTGTTTGAAATAACCACTTTCTTAACAGAAGTTATTCTGTTAAGAAAGTGGTATTGACGCCGACACTGGCGACAAAGGTGGTGTCCAAAGATTTTGGTAGTAATAAGTTATTGTCCTTTGTAATTGTAATTTTGATCTCGATGGTTAAAAGGAATGTAGAAGATACTCTGACATCTGTCAATTTTATATAGTCTAACAGCCAAAATTAATAACCTATCCTCAGCAAGAGATAGGCCTACTAGAGCTTTGTTGCTTAGTTATTTCTGTTAATTATCGAAAAATAACAGCGGTTGCTAGGTAACTAAACTAAGATAGGCCTATCTCTCACCAGAGATAGGTTATTAATTTCGGCTGTAAGTACGGCAGTTATCACGCTAGGGACTAGACACTGAGACAAACATTTCTAAAACTAACAACATATTATAATGCCTAACATTAATCGGCAGATGAGGAAATTACACTAGGTACTTAAATATTATGATTTCCTTTGACATGACGCAACACGATAGTTGACATAATTACAACAACCCGAGGCTGAAACTCATCAACGTCAACGAACTGTGTTGCGTAAGCGCTGCAACGGCGGCGGCGCTCGGAACTACGAGCATAGACAAGCGGGTCCCGGGTCCACAGACGCGGAATGCGGCCCGGCCACTTTCACCGCGAGGCCGAAACTTACATAATCTGAGCGCGCGCGCTTGGCGGCAAGCCGTCTGAACCGCACAAAAAGTTTGGCTGCTTTTTGTGACAGAATATGATGTAATTGTTATTAGGTGATATTACGCACGATGCTGCGTTTTTATTTTGAGCTGCTTAGGAGCGCAATTAATGTCCATTTAATTATTTGTTTTACGACACTGTTAACATTCTGCATTACTAACTTGAGTATGTGTGCTGGCAACATCCTGAAAGGGGATGAAACAATTTATCAATTTAAGCAACTTTTACTAACTGTCAAATTAGCTGTGGATTTTCTCTATCATTATAAGTTGTACCACTTCTAGGAAGGCTCCTAGGTGTTCCTTCCGGGAAGAAGACGTTTCAGCCGTGGTCGTGGCCTGGCTCAAACATTGCCTTTATAGTAAAACTTGAAATTATAAATACTTTCTTTATTATAAGCACTTAAAATAATGTGCACGTTTTGCACTCTAAAAACGTAGAGTTTGCCAATCGATTTCCTTATAAGGTAGTTTCCATTCTGCATGCGCTCGGTTTCAAAAGTGCAAGTGTTAACATATGAGTCGCGGACGTGATGCCGGCTACGTGACGTGCGGCGTGCGTGGCGGCGGCGGCGGCGTGGCGGCGGCGCGGCGACGACGGCGGCACGGCGTGCAGTGAAAGTGAATCTGGATCAGCCGTGTGCCGTGTCCTCGGCCCCATACCCATACGATGGGCTGCAGACGTCATTAACAGACCGCTCGCGTTCGAATGCGCCGATTGCGTGATGAATGCACTCAGTACTTAGTTGTTTGTTCACTTTAGACAAATTTGTTTGCTGTATGATTAATTTTGGTAATTTAACTAAGTTATCACAATAATAGCTTTATGGAAAATAAGTTTAGGTTTTCGATAGTTTTGATTAAATAATACGTAAATAATACTACTACTAATTGAAAAAAGACAAAGTGTTGAAAAAATTCCACGAGCGGGATTCGAACCCGCATCCCATGACATGCCGGGTCAGGTGCACTGCCTGACCTGGCATGTCCCTAACTATAAATAAATGTACCTAAATGTACCTAACTATAAATAAAGTTACAAAAAATTCTGGGATTTATCTATACTAATAATAATTAAATATTTATTTATATAAAATACAGTGAAAAAATTAAACGCCCACCCAACCCAGCCAGGAATCGAACCTGGGTCTTCCACAATCCGGGCGGCTGCACTGACCTAACTACTGACCTGACTAAGTGTAGCAATTAACACTTAAAAAAAATAAAAAGCAAAAATTTACTAATAATAATATTATAAAGAGGAAACCTTTATAATATTATTATTAGTATGTAGTATGTATGTATGTTTGCAACGAATAAACTGAAAAACTACTGGACCGATTAAAAAAAATCTTTTATCATTAGAATGCTACATTAGCGCTGAGTAACATAGGCTATATTAAAAAAATATATATAAAATACTAAAAACGACAATTAAATTTTTCAATACAAAATGATTTGTTTGTTTTGTGTTAATAGTTTAATATCGAAAATTACAAAATTAATATCTGAGATTATAATAACCTAAAGTAACTAATGGCATGGAAACCATTGATAATTTTAATTTAGCTCAATGATGGAAACTGTCAAAGCGGTGTGAAGACCGCCGCCGGGTCAGCTAGTAAATAAATAAAGTTGATTGGTTTCTTCAGCCTTGCTGTTTTAATGCATATTAACCTGCCCCCCAACCGCCTAACACTCTCGCTTTCGATCGCTTTGAAAGCGAGGCCCTCGCCTCGCTTTCTATTATAATATCGAATAATATCGAAAGCTATAGGCTATAGCTTTTGATATTGCTTTCATATTGCTTTCGAAATGACAAGATGACACCTCCTCCTCGCCTCGCCTTCAAAGCGATCGAAAGCGAGAGCGTTAGGCGGTCGACCCCCTGATCCCTAAATAATATTTATTATTATACACATACAATCAGTCACATATGTACAATCAAATTACTTTCGATATATCGAAAATATTGATATATTTTTTACATGAACATCCCTAAGCAGAAGTTGCCGAGGCATACTTCGGTGGCATGCCACAGCATCCCTCGCCGGCAAAATACTTTGCCATGCTTTGCCATACCGTCCCGGTCTGCGTAGGCCTTTACTCTGTAGGCCAAAGGAGCCCTATTCTATGTCGACAACTACCTAACTAATTTGTTCATAATATTTGCGTAAAATTACGTATATCAGCTCGAGCGCGCGAATACATAATAGAATTTTAACTGTTATCGGCCACCTGCTGGTCGATCGACGCTCAAGGGGATAAGTAAACAACCATAATACTTTAAAAAAGACATTAATCTTGTTTTCATCCTTGTACGACATAGAACGTTCGTTGCGGGCTATAATAGTAGTGCGCAAGCGCAGGTTAGTCAATAGATAACTTATCGCACCTGGCAAAACATTGTTCTTCCATAGAATATTAGGATAACAAACTACAACGACACCATTATGTTCCATCAATCAATTGACTGTTTAACCACTATTTAATTTAAAGAAATTCGTATCTATTCAACTCTAGGATTATGCATCACTCACTATCACTTGCCATCCTCACCTTGCCGAACCAGCGTCAGCGTTTTTTTGGGCGCGGCTAGAAACTTAAAAAGTTCCTTAAACCGATCGAAATCGTCAGAGATTTCTAGAGGGAATGGTATAACGCACCAGTGAGTGTCCCTGTTCCCTACTAGATTGTCCGAGGGCTTGGACCGGATCGGGATCCTTGCCGACCCGCAAGTTACTTCTTCACACCTCGTCTATAGAAGAATTTTATTGTGGAAAGGAAGAAACACGTGTGCTGGGAGGGAATTCTATTTTTTCGTGTTTGGTATTAAAATCAATTCTCAATAAAAATGTTATTATATAAAACTTATAATTAAGCTATATTATAATTATCGAAAGTAAGTCAATAGTCATTATTGATCGCATTAGGCAGTTTAACGGTAGATATTTAATGAGCAGTTTAACCATAACTAAACCGATCCATCTCGGCGGGTATAATCTGTTTATTCGCTCGTCACAGCTTGACTGCGGCTGCGGAGAAACTGCCGGCTCTCTTTATTGAATCCACAAACGTTTTCATAATCCTAACGAATGCTGTCAAAGCGAAAGTGAATTTATTGAATGTTACGTTTCTTTTGTTTTGTTAGAAATGTTTAAATTTGCTAGCGATCTATCTATTTCGTCAGTATAATGCCACTTTTGATAAATACCTTGTTTGTAACTCTATGTGAATGAAAAACACAACGAATAAAAACAGGTAGTTCGTCTTGCAACAGTTCTACTTGTGCTATTTTTGAGTTCTACTAATTAGCCGTTTGCGACAATAGCCGTCGGACAATTTCGAAGACAGACTTGTTAGAACAAGGTTAATAAAATGTCTACAGTCACGAGCATTGACATGTAGGTAAACAATGTAACTCTTAATTCAATGGAATAAGAGTCAAAGCTAATCAAAAGTGTATACATGGTAATGCGCGTTACTGTACCTAATTTTACTATAATGATTTTATTATAATCTATTCAATCTGTATTGTCATGCACTGTACAAACTTTAGGGGTGGATTCTACACTCAAATATACATAATAAAAAAATACTTAAAAATTCCAAGCTCAATAGTTTAGAAATGGCAGCCTTTTTATTTTATTGTGTTCGATTTTTGCAGGTGCAAAAAAGGTGAAACTAGTAGCAAGTAAATAACAATCAGTAAAGTAGCCAAAAGTTCGAACATCAATAGCAAAAACAAATATGTCGGTTTTCAACACCAAAATGACGAAAAAAACACAAAGTAACCAATTTACTACGTGAAGTTTGGAATTTTTTAAATATTTTTTTATCATGTATATTTGAGTGTAGAATTCACCCCTAAAGTTTGTACAGTGCATGCCAAAACATATTGTATAGAATATAGAAGGGCAGTCCTGACTGACTGAATGGACATCGCATCTCAAATCCATGATCCATGCATGAATGAACCTAGAACGCAGATATTTTATTGACAGGCCCTTTCATGACGGGTAGGCTAGAGATAAAACGGGATCTTCCGAAATCCCTTCGGGTTTACTAGACAAAATTGTTTATGCATAACAAGTCGGTGGGCGGTCGCCAGTTAATTATATTTATTGTGTTCATTATGTTTCGTGCTTCATCGATTTACCGCTCGAGTGCTTTCAATAGTCGCTTTTAAATATTTTAATTGTTATCTAAGTGATGTAACAGTTTTCTATACTATGATGTTCGTGTACTTATGCTTGTAATAAGTGCCTTACGTAAGCACATTATGGTGAATGTATTCTCGTGTGCGTATACTTAGCAAAAACTTAACTATGCCAATTATTAACTTTACTTATTTTTTTTATGATCAGATTTACGGCGTGATATGTACTTGTTTATCTAAAGAGATTTTAGTTTGTTAATGTTATTTAAATGATGTGTTTCATAAAATAAGTTGTGTTATTTATAGTCTATACCAGCAGAGACACTGCCGACAAACTGTTTCGCAGTTTAGCAGACTTTGCATACCTACATGTAATTTCGAAAAATAAAACTAAGAGTATCATATCGATAATCGATTTCTCACAATAATTATCGGGTGCGGCGTTCTAGATTACACACGTCATGATCATTAATTTCTCGCGTTCAACGTTTCGTTCACGATTTTGGGCAACCTTTACTTTTACACTGGATCGATCAACACGAAAGTTGTGCGATTAACGCGTGCATAGTACAGCGGCGATGGCGGACGGGCGCGCGGGGAGCGGCTTTCACCGCTCACGTGCACGTTAAGCAACGGAGGCGAGGGTGCATGCGCACGCGGCGCCCAGGCCTCGGTTCTGCTATTTTTGGTACCGGTAGCGTGATATTGATAATTTCCTCATTGATTTAAATCAGAATCACGCTACACACTATTGAGACGTTATTGAACTAGCAGACTTGAGTTTGCGCAACGGCATCGACGAGGTATCGTGCAACTTCCAGGGGCTGTAGCTTCAGTCTTAATGTCAATATGGAAACAAAACTGCCATGTTAAAATCGTCACTAAGGTTACGATTTTAACATGGCAGTTTATGAGGTAAGCCTCACTATACCCAGCAAGCCAGTTACTATTGTTTCTTGTGCAAGTTGCTAAACGTTAACAAAATGGACCGACTTAAAAACCGATGGTTAAAAATAAGACAATGCAAATTACTTACAACTTGAGTAGTGACTCCATTTTCTTTTCCATCGCGAAGATGGAGTCGGATGGCTGCGACGTGAGCACTTTGCAGAAGGTGAGCTTGGCGCACTGTGAGTCCCGCCAGTCCGTCTGGCGCACCAGTTCCAGCGCGGCCGACGTCAGCGGCGACGGCGCGCTCGGCGGCCCGTCTAGGTGCTGCAGATCATCGTCCACATCTTCGTCCAATGACCTTTTCGATATACGTCTCCGCTTCAACGTCCTTAAACCATCGCTGCTCGGCTCCCCGTTAACAGTGAGCACATCCCGCTTCGACCTCCCCTGACTACCATCAGGTGACATCACCACGTACACATTCTCACTAGGCATTTTATAATTGTCGTCATACAGCTGCTGCTTACTCAAGATCTGTCGGTCAATGTCGTAAGGCACATTGCCAAAAGCTCTTTTGTGTTCCTTCTCCAGCTCGTCTTGAATGTCCTCCTCTGTTAATCCAGCCGACCGCATCAGATTAACGTCTAATAGTCTGCCCATGGCCACCGCTCCAAGTCCTAAGGCAGCTCCGCCAGCCATAAGGCCTATGGCTGGTAGCATCGCCGTGCCGCCTGAAGCCGCCGCGGCCACCCCAATTTTGTCTTGAGCGTATCTTTGTGTTTGAATGGAGTTAGAGGGGTACAGTCCCAAGTTATGAGAGATTTTCTGTGTAGCTTCTACTAAGGGGTCAGTTACTTTAGCGATAGGGTCCATGATTGGCTTAGTGAACTGCTGAACTGTTTGGCTTGCAGTGTTGATGGTGTCTTTCATTGAGTCAGTGAACCTCTGCCAAAGGGACGGCGTGGGTGTCCTCTTTATGTAGCCGTAACTGTGCGGGTAGCTGGGTTGGTTTTCGTAGTAGGAGAATTTTTTGTACTCGTCCTCGTAATATCTGTTTGCGTTGGTGTTGCCCTGTGATCGTTGCTGGCCGTACCCATTAACAGGTTCCATGGGGTAGGGATGAGCGCTCTTCGGGATGGTAGTGTAGTATTTTACTCTGCGGTCTCTGTCGTTGTAATTTTCAACGTTATCTCGCGTGGCCTTTGCTGGCTGCACGCCCAGGTCAGGGTGAGCGTATTGCAAAACTGGATTTCTCACACTTTCATCAAAAGAAGGCTTAGCGTTCTTCGGTGTATACATCAGGGAATTAGGGTAATTCGCCTCTCCTGGATGCTGCAACATACGTCTCTGAATATGGCTTTCAGCATAATCAAGATCTCCGGTATGTGCTCGTGAACTACGACCGCTAAAGTAGTCTCGCTTCAATTCCTGCTCGTTTATTTGTTTTATGTACTCTATCAATTTTGAATTAGCAACTTTCGAATTGTCGGCTTTGGTGAAAGGACCGTACCCGGATTTATGTTTTTCTAATCTGTGTTTCTGCACGAACGACGGATTGTTGGTGTAGATATCGTCGCGCGCGTCTCCGGCGTCAAATTTCATGTTATCGAATTTAGTAAAAGGCCCGTCATTGTGCTCGAAATTATCGTCTTTAGTGAAAGGCCCGAAGCTGTCTGCAGGCTCCTCGGATGACACATCTGTGTATGCTTCTGCTTCAGGGATGGCTTTCGGAGGCGTATACCCCTCGGGGTAAGGCATCAGCTCTCCATTGACAACTCTTGCATTTCTCCAAGTTTTCTTATCAGTTTCATCATCTGGCATTCTTACGCCGTGAATTTCAGGGATACCATCTTCTCCGAGAGTGAGTATGGATCTCCCACGTTTGTTGTTGTACTTTTCGATTGCTTTCTTTATATACATCGGCTCCGAGCTAATGACTACCGGCTCCGGAATTTTGAACGACTTTCCTTCGTCGGCAACTTTGGTACTGACGACTTCGATGTAGACTGGGTTCCTGTCGTTTTTTATCACCGGATTGTGAGGATCGAATCTGTAGTTCTTCACCGGTCCACCGTAGTCTAAATAGCTCGTGGATGTAATGTACACCTTTTTGTTTTCGGTTCGTTTCTCGTTGTCGTAAGTAGGGTAGTAGCTCGATGTCTCCGGATCAGTTTCAGGTCTCTTCCCATCTTCTTGGATGTGCGATTCTGGGTAGACAGACACAGGTGACCAGTTGCCGTACTCGGCTTGGACGTCGGCGAACACCTCCGCGTTTTTGTTGCGGTTCGAATAGTACTCGTAGCCTGCAAGGTCACTGTTCAGAGTGCTCATAAAGTTGAGTTTTCTCTGGTCTCTGGTCTCAGTTTTGTTTCTACTGTCATCAGTTGTTGTGTTCACTTTGACTGTAGTAGTTTTTAGGGAAACCGTGGTCGGTGCCGCAGTGGTGCTGCCTTGGTGTGTGGTGGACTTGGCGTCTTTCTTTTTGACTATCAATTGCGTCATATGCCCTTGCCTGGTTTTGACGTTAAGGGTGGTGGTGTCTTGGGGGTTGAGGCTGCGGGAAACCTTGAGTTCGGTCCTGGTAGTTCTAGATGGGAGGATGGTTGTTCTGACGGTTTTTGTGGTGGTAGAGTTCTGGTCCGCTTGATCTGTGGCTGCGCACGCGGCTGCCAGAAGGCATAGCGCCGCGCATATCCGTATTTGTGTTACGGGAGTCATCTGAAATGATAAAGAAACAACATTAGGTTTTAATTTGTAAAAAAATATGAGATTCATGATTTTACTTCTAAAAGAATTTATACCTATTTTTACAATAAGTAACTGAGTAAAATAGAAACAATTGCAAATAGGAAAGCGATTTAACATGTAGTTAAACGTTTCAGTCATTGAGGTGTCACCGCCGCGGTTGCTGACCAATAACAAATGAATTTGTGAACATTAAATGGCGGAAAGTGATGTTTTCCTCGAGTCATTGTTGCTGACGACTTTCCACCGTTTGACGCCTAAAAGTGATATTTCAATGCATTTACACTGAACATCACTTCATGGCTAGTTAAGCACTGTTGCGCTTTGCGAAACGCGAACTGATCATAAGTTAATTAATCAGGTGGATAAGTTTCTATAGAGATATGATTTTAATTAAATAATAAAAATAATAACAATAAGTAATAATAGTTAGCAGCAAATGCTAATCTCAATGTTATCTGCTTGCCTATCGCAGTGTTGAAAATAAATATGTTTTAAGGTGTCATATATTAATTTATACTCATAGAAGATGATAATTTGTTCAACGTCTTTTTAATAGTGTCTGTCAATATTAATGTTTCTATCTTTCTGCTTAGTTAAACATGCCAATCTTTAACTTAACAGTTAACGTTTATCCAATTAGCTTCATGCAGTTTTCAATGATCTCATCAGCAGCACATAGATCTTTTACAGCTAAGTTAGTTTTTATAAGTGAAAAGAATTTCACTGAAAGATTTGGCCATTATGAATAATACTATGAATCATCCAACAGGCATTAATATCATCTATTATTTATTGATCAGACAGATATTAACATCTGATCCACATATTTACTGTTGTTATATATTTCAAAATAAATGTCACAGTCAGCCACAGAGTCAATTACAAATCACTGCAATCTGGGTCGATTGACTTATGTATGTCAGAAGGGTGCAGGTTCAAATCCTGCTCGTGGAAATTTTTTCAACATTTTTTCAACATTTGTGTTTTTGTAATTTAATTCGCAACAAAATTTGCGTTAAAAATTATTTAAACGTTTTATAATAGCTTGCCTACTTCTTAACTGATCTTTAGTATTTGTAAAAATATTATGATCGGATGTTAATGACGGTAGTTGTTGACATTGAATGGGCGCCTTTGGCTTTCAAAGTAAAAAGTAAATAGTGTTGAATAATTTCGGCGGGCTGGTTAGAACCACGATAGCTCAATTGGAAGAGCACCTGATCCGGTATGTCAGAAGGGTTCAAATCCTGCTCGTGGAAATTTTTTCAACATTTGTGTTTTCGATTGACTTAATTATCGATAAATATGTAACATTAAACATTATAACATTAAATTGTTTACTGACCACAAAATTAACGAAAGTAACAAAGGAATGTAACTAAATAAAATTAAAACAGAGCACGCGTGTGACAACTTTCATTCGTAACGTAACGTTTTGAGAGCAGAGCGAATGCAAAAGCGAATGTACCTGCAGTTTTTTGCTTCGTCTAAAGTTATAGTGCAATTTGATTTAATGTGTCTATAGCGACATTGTGATTTAAATGTTGATACATAATCTGTGGTGGAAACTCTACAATGCCATGTAAAGGTGTGAGGTTCGGCTCCAGGGATTGAAAGATAGTTTGTGATTATAAGGTGTATGGCTCCAATTACATGTTGCACTGTGGCATATATAATGTAGGATATGAGTGTGTGCGTACACACACGACAGCCATGTAAAATACCTGCTCATCTATATTATGTTCTTTTAATTAGTTAATGGTTATTCACTAATCACATTCTTATTAAAAGCGGATAGTCTTTCCTTAAATATTGTCTCTATTATTATTACGTATTAAAAATTGTTAAACAAAGTTTTTAACAACTATCTAACTTTCCATTCTCGTTTAATTTTACATATTAATGATTTGATTTTATCCTGAAAACAAACATCAGGATAAAAGCAAACATATATATTTAGATAATTAAAAAACCAGATCAGGATAATATTAAATACAATGTACAATGCTCTCTCATTTCCTTGTGTAGTTTTCGCAAAAACTTATAGCGGTCTTTTCCTATGCGAAAAATAACGCTGTGAACGCACAAACGCTAGTCTGGCTCCACCAATGAAACAGCACATGATCGATGCACCTCCGTTAGTGCGTACGACTACAGAAAGCTAAGCGTACTGTCACTGCGCAGGCAGATGGTCGGGTGGCTGCTTAATTAGAGCGTGCTTAATTAGCGGCGAGCGGACGCAGGCGCCGCGATAAGGGAAACGCGAGCGGTTATCTTTGCGTTAAATTCAGCAACACTATGGAAATTACATTATTATGCTCTTAGATATTACGCTTGATGTGGAGCGTTTCAGTACAAACGTCACTTAGCGTAAGGTGAGATGCTCTTTCTCCTTATCTTTAATTAAATAGGATAGTTACTATAGTTACACTAACTTGTATAATAAAACTTGGTATCTCAGGTTACACTTTCTAATAAAACTCAGAGTTTCAAGGCAAACACGTGTATTCGCTCAGAGACATCCGTTCTGTACAAAAACTCAAACCACAATGCCCCGCTGGCATCGGCCAAGTGCCGCCATCTTTTTTCCCTCTCTTTTACAAACTGACATTGACAGACAGACAGTATTGCCAGTCGGCAGAACAAAATTATAGCCTTTTTATTGATTTTATGTTTCTAACGAATACAAATCAAATATATTAATTTCAATTTAATAAAAAACCCTACACAAAATTATAGCCTTTTTATTGATTTTATGTTTCTAACGAATACAAATCAAATATATTAATTTCAATTTAATAAAAACCCTACACTCGACCGTCCTGACAATGTGGATGTCCCCATACACAAGCCTGGTGGCAACCCTACACTTGGCCGTAGTATTAACTCATTCATTAAAAAAAAACCACAACAAATAATTAGTTCTAAAACATATACAATCTAATTACAGTAATGTTTGATTTTATATAATTGAAAATCTATACACAATACATAAATACGCCTTTATTATTATCACAGTAACATCACATCCTCATCTCTTTTTATTCATTTTTCTTCTATTGCATAGTTAAATCACATGAACCAATCTATTCTCACGTCTAATCAGTGTAACTTTTTCCATCAGGTCGTGAACCAATCAATTCTCACGCCTAATCAGAATACTTATCAATGACAAACGAATCAATATATTCCTACGTCTATAAATAATTGTAACTTGGAATAACTGTGGGTAACTCCATCAGGTCGTGAACCAATCAATGCTCACGCCTAATTGAACACTTTACAATGACACACGAACCAATCAATTCTCGTGGTCATTGTAAATAACTAAGAAACGAACCAATCAATTCTCGTTTCTGTGTTACTACTTCACCACCCGGAGCATGAACCAATCAATTCTCACGTCCAGGCTGCAACAATAGAAAAAAAAACCTTCTATAAATACACAATAGCCGTAATCACGATATGCGTATATATTAATTATTAGTCTATCTTTATCCATTTTGGACACATATTTACATAACTAATTATCATCGACATCATTATCCTCATCATCATCATCTTTATCTTCACTATTTGCACTATCATCGGAATCACTTTCAAGTTGCAAGGCAGCAACATGAACCCATGGCAATATGCGATCGGCTGCCACAGTAGTCGGTCGTTTTTTTGTACAACTATTAAACCCTGGAATAGACGCTACCCTGTACCTATCTTGACCTAAAACTTTAGTAATCCGAAAGGGGCCTACATAGGACGGAAGGAGTTTCTTACTCTTTCCGTCGTTCTGAAAAGCAACTTTAGTTACTTTAACTAAATCCCCCTTTTTATACTCTCGAGCAGGACGCCTACCGCGGTCATAAAACTGTTTCTGTTTCTCTTGCTCGATATCAATTCTTTCTTTTACTTCACTCCGTATATCTGACACATCGATTTCTTTGCGAGTTTCACACAATGCCTCATTTAAGATAGGGTGGACCTCACTATTCATCAACGTGCCAAACATAACCTCCGCTGGTTTTTTACCTGTGGTCTTCTGAAGGGTATTGTTAAATCCCCATTGTATTTTCCCTAACTGGGTATCCCATTCCCTTTCATTATGTCTCAAATTCTGTGCTGTCAATGAGCTAAGTATCGTTCTATTGTACCGTTCAACCTGACCGTTTGATTTTGGGCTGGCGACGGCGTTCAATATGTGCTTTATTCCCTTATCGTAACAATATCTTTTAAAAACATTAGATGTAAAACAACTTCCCCGGTCGCTTATTAACCGATCAGGAACTCTGAATGTATAAAATATATCATCTAAAACTCGGACAACATTTTGCGTATTGGTATTGCGCACTGGTTTTATAAAGACAAACTTAGTGAAAGCGTCTACTACTACTAAGAGGTAAGAGTTGCCTCTTTTGGACTTCACAAAGGGGCCGAGATGGTCCATATGCAGAGTATGAAATGGCAACGCTACTTTATTAATTGGATGGAGTAATCCTTCCTTGGTATTAGCAGTTTTCTTTGCATACGCACACTCGATACAAGCGCCAACGTACTTTTTGACGAAACGGGACATTTTGGCGAACCAGTAATTGTTTTTTATCCTGTCTAATGTTTTCTCCAACCCTAAATGTCCTATTTCGTCATGATTCATTCTACATATCTGCCATCTCGCTCCCTTCGGTACTACCCAACGCAATTTACTCGTATCACCATCTAAGTATCTATACAGTTTATTTTCTCGCACTATGAAACTATCCTTGATGTACTTGAGTTCTTTCGAGCCCCAATCACTGTCTAAAATTTGCCTGATACGACTTAATTCTGAATCTCCAAGCTGGAGAGTGTGCAACCAATCATCATTACTAATCACAAGAACTCGTGAACCCTGTTCGACGCTACCTAAATCGTTATCGCTGGATACAGGATTACGTGACAATGCATCGACATGAGCCATCTTAATTCCTGGTCGATATTCAATCGTGCAGTTAAACTCCTGCAGCAAAAGCCACCATCGAGCTATCCTAGGGATCAGATCGCGTTTAATAAAAGTAGACCGTAACGCACTGCAATCAGTAACTATTTTAAAATCCTTGCCCAGTAAATAGACCCTGAACTTCTCTAAAGAGCGTATTACAGCTAGCGTTTCCAACTCATACGAGTGATAGTGCTTTTCCTCCGGAGATGTTCGCCTACTGCAATATGCGACAGGTTTTAAGGTGCCGTCTTGACAGCGTTGTAAGAGCATACCACCAACACCTTCCTTACTAGCATCGGTATGCAATTCGGTTTCAGCTTCATGATCATAAATAGCTAATATCGGCCTTGTGACTAATTTTGATTTTAATGTTTCAAAAGCAAGGTCATGATCCTCAGTCCATTTCCACGCGTTATCTTTCTTTAGTAATTGCGTAAGTGGGGCTGATATACCAGCAAAATTTTGAATAAACTTACGAAAATAGCTTGCAAGTCCTAGAAACTGACGAACACCATGAATATTTTCTGGTCGCGGAAACTTTTGTACGGAATGGATCTTCTTCTCCCCTGGCCTTACCCCTGATGCGCTAATCTCGTACCCTAAATATTCGATAGAACTATGCAAAAAACTACATTTCGACAAATTTAAAGTTAGATTAGCTTTTTCAAACAGTTTTAAAACCTCTACTAATTTGTCTAGACAATCCGCAGTATTCTTGCCAAATATAAGGACATCATCCATATATGCTGTCGCCTTAGTAAAACGGGCTGATCCTAAGACCTTATTAATCATGCGCTGAAAAACAGCTGGTGCGTTTGCAAGTCCAAATGGCATACGGTTAAACTCGTATAATCCATCTGGCGTGACAAACGCTGTAAGATGCTTACAGTGCTCTGCAATAGGCACTTGATAATATCCAGATGCCAAATCTAAAGTAATAAAACACGACTGACCCGACAGCCTTGCGATTTCATCCTCTATAACCGGCATCGGATACCTTTCCTTAACTGTAACACTGTTAAGCATCCTATAGTCAACACACATCCTAGAGCTACCATCCTTCTTCCGCACTAAGATAATAGGGCTCGCAAACTCAGAGACCGACTCCCGGACAATTCCAGCATCTAACATCTCGCTTACCATTGACTGTACTTTATCACGTTCGTGATGTGACAATCTATAAGGACGATATACAATAGGCCGTTGATTCTTTAATTCAATATTCATTTGCGTTAAATCCGTTTTACCCAAGTTTTTCAAATTGGAAGCAAAACAATGTCGATACTGTCCAAGGATGGACATTAGCTTTTGTCTATCGTCCATTGACACATCACTACCTAACCGAACATTTTCTTCCGTGAACATCTCCTTAGTAAAATCGTTGTCAGCATCGGCGGACTCGACGCCTGGCGATTGAATAATCATACGCCTTACGAACTCTACTCTTTCCCCTCTTCCGACTACAAAATTTTTAAGAATATGGCAAGGGGGTTTACAAGGGAATATGGGAATGTCTAACTGTCCATTTTGTACGTGATATACTCCGCCAGATATTACGAACTCTTGATTAGGGCGGCCTACAATGCTATTCTGTAGCATCATGCAACCGCTGAACACAGAACCCGACAAATAAGCCTTAACAGACGCTGGTCCATACAGTGAAACATTACCGACAACTTTTACTTCTCCTAGTCTATAGGTGTCCACTGTAGCCTCAAGCATAGGTAAAATAGGCAGCTCTACACTAACCTCATAGAACTTTAATGAATTAGAGTCTTTAATTACTGTTATGTGAGGTTGTTCAGTATACGATTGACCTATTAAAATTGATTTTTCTAAAAGGTTATCGTCAACTACTCGACAGCATACACTCGCGTTAACACCATCTACAGATAAATCCAGCTGCAATTTACCCAGTGATTGAACTGAATTGTTTCCGAACCCCTTGAGCATAGATGGTATATTATCATGAGCTAAGCCTAGCAGCAAGACTAAAGAATTTTTGACTAACGTAACTTCACTTCCAAAATCGATAAAAGCATCTACATCAATGTTATTTACCTTTACTTGTTTTATATACTTGGAGCTTGGGGAAGTAACTGCAATACTCATTGTTTTTGAAGGTTCCATGCCGCCAGCTCTATTATCAACTTTTAACATACATTTTTCTCCGGTATGGCCAATTTTGTTACATTTTGAACACTTAACCAATGGCTTGGGGCACTGTAGGAAAGGGTGCCCCCGTTCCCTACAATTAAAACAAAATATAGAGCCAACCGCCTGACTAGGCTTACTTTGGTTATTCCTTGCATAATTTGAGCTAGTAGCGTTATTTTCGCCCCAAAACTTAGGTCTATTATAAATACGGTCAGATAAATGAGCATCTTTGTTGCTCATTAAAAACTGCAAAAGCTGTTCCGGCTGTGAGCAACATAACGCTAACGCACTTGATTTCGTAGTCCTATCAGTAATGCCATGTATAATACAGTCAACTGCGCGCTTTCCTGCAATGTCACACTGGTTGAGTAAGGCAAGTTTTTCGTAATAATAAACCTCAATTGGCTCATTAAGCTTGCTTTTTCTTTTTAACATGTCCTCCAGGATTTGGCCGTAGTTCTGATCGCAAGGAAACGCACTTACTAATTTCTCTTGCCATTCTACCCAGGAGTACAATATGGTATTCAAGCTTTCATACCACACCTTCGCCAAGCCCTGGAGTTTCTGTACTGCGAAGTGCACGATAGTCTTCTCGTCCCAGCCGTATACCATCGCACATTCATTGACCTTACGTAACCAAATATCTATGCGTTGCCCTTTCGCAGAGGGGTCAAAATTAGGGAGAATATTTTTGTGATCGATATTCTTTGACATTAATGCCCCAGAGGGTGATGGCTGAGGCCCAAAATTACTTTTAATTATTTTGACAATATCTATCACGTCTTTAGTAGAAAAAGAGGGTGTACGTGACCTTTTCTCCTTCGGCGCGGAGTCCTCGCGTTGTCGTCGGCCCGCCCTCGGCGTAGCACTGCGACTGCGCTTACGGCGCCGCCTGCTCTGGCTGCGGGTGCGCCGACGACTGGCGCGGCTGCGACTGCGGCTGCCACTCGCGTTCCGGTGCGATCGATTTTCACGCCTCGAAGATGTTTTCTCGCGTTCCCGGTGCAACTCGTGCTCCAAAACTTGTAACCGCCTTCGCGTTTGCTCCAACTCGGTCTCCTTTCCTCGGTGTGAGCTTCTGTTAATCCTTCTGGACCTGCCACGGCTGCGTGTTCGACTACGATCTGCCCCAGCAGCAGCAATCGGAGTACGCAGCCGTCGCTCGCTTCCACGTTGACGTCCAGTCTCATTATCCATAATGTTAACCTCGTTGTTCCAAAAAAGAAAAGAAAAAAAATGTGAATTAATGAAATTGGATCTCACAACAAACTACAGGCTTATTTTTTTTTTGTCTATAGTAAGGAACTACAAGCTATAAGCTAGTTTTGTTAAATTTTGAAAACATAAATCTTAATAAAAATTGTTCGACAGACATTTATACAAACGGATTTTTCAAATATCGATTTTTCTCGTAAACGGTGCGTCGTAGCCCAAAAATAAGCAAATTTTGGCCCCCCTTTATGAAACCCCACGGCGTATGGTAGGCATCTTTCTGGACATAAGCTAACCTAAAAGGATAACTACCCGCTTCCAGAAAAAAACAGTAGTTGCTTTTTTTTTATATCGAAAACGATTAGTATTGAAAATAACGGCCATTTTGTAAACTTATAAGAAAAGAATTACTGACAAAAAGTACACGGGTAAAATGTTCAAGCTATTGTTCAAAATGTAGATTCAATATTAAATATGTTCATATTTTTTTTAACTATACCTTACAATTTTTGTTTCATTGCAACCGCTTAATACAATAGCATTAATATCAGTGTAGAAGAAAAATACGTAGGCGTGTACTTACGTTTGATATCCCACTTCTGAAGTATAATAAAACTTGGTATCTCAGGTTACACTTTCTAATAAAACTCAGAGTTTCAAGGCAAACACGTGTATTCGCTCAGAGACATCCGTTCTGTACAAAAACTCAAACCACAATGCCCCGCTGGCATCGGCCAAGTGCCGCCATCTTTTTTCCCTCTCTTTTACAAACTGACATTGACAGACAGACAGTATTGCCAGTCGGCAGAACAAAATTATAGCCTTTTTATTGATTTTATGTTTCTAACGAATACAAATCAAATATATTAATTTCAATTTAATAAAAAACCCTACACAAAATTATAGCCTTTTTATTGATTTTATGTTTCTAACGAATACAAATCAAATATATTAATTTCAATTTAATAAAAACCCTACACTTGGTAATACACAAAACACATTAAAGAGAGACTAAGCGCTTTTTTGTTGCGTAATTAAAATAAATGTTATTAGTATGAACATCATGCGCAAGCGCGATCGGGTAATTATACGTTGTACTCGTAAAGAGTTAATCAATTAATTATTTCTGAAATTATTATCTTCTGACTCACTTAAAATTACGAACTTAAAGTCATCAAAAGTACATTCTAAAAGTGCTGCTCGTTGATTCCTGAGAGTTATTCGAATAAAAATAGAAGTTTGCCCACATTTATATCTTTCTTGTAATAGCTGTTTACTCAAACTGCTGATAAATTATAAAAATATATAAAATAGACCATATTTTGGAACTGGAAGAATATTCATCCTGAAATAAGCAACGGTCTTGCCGCCATATGTTTTATGTATTTTTATTGCATGTATATAAATTGTAAATCAATAAAACGAGTGCGCAGTTTTCCATAGCTTCGGCATGGACCAATCATGGCAAACGCGCAGCTTTGCCTTGTTGCAATGCTATCAATTGGCTAATTCCAGCTAATCGAGCAGGCGGATGGATCTGATCGCCGCTGCCGCCCGTTTGTCGCTCTTATTCATTGTGGATTACTGAGAAAATACTGAGATTCTAAAGTTTATTTCTTAATAAAAAACAATCTATTGATGCGTCTTTCATATTCATATTCATTTATTTGCTACATGTACAAAAATACTTATTAATTATTAATTATTTATTTATCATAAATAGATTGGGTGTTATTTATGTTTAAAATTCTTATTAGTAATAAGTAGGTATTTTATGTTTAATTATTACTACGACATAAATGAATTATTAAAAAAACAGCTTTTAAAAATCCAGCGTGCACTTCGTTATGATTCATGCTGTGAGGAGCTCGTTGATGTCTTTTGTCGCGGCAGTATATTGACTGCGTCGGTATCACGTTCGTTATGACTGTTTAATAAATATAACTGTCTGTGGAATCGCATCTTCTGTATCTGACTCTATGCTTCTCCTATGTTCGTTTTAGCCGCATTACATGAGATATAGCACTTCTGATCAATTAAGGTGAAGTAACAATTTAACTGCCTCTATGTCTAGTGGTTAAACCACGCGATCTTAGTGTCGGTAGTTTATCGTTAGAATTCTACCAGATGTGTATTTTGCTCGGTTTGGTTGGTGTACGACTGGTTCCAAGACCTGGCTAGCTACCACCACCTTATCTATTTAATAATAACAAACCATAATTAATGTTTAAAACCATATTAAGTATGTATATTAACCATATTAACCATACATACATTTGAAAAAAGTATTGCGTGTACGTCAAAAAGCAGTTAACTAATAAAATGTGATATAATGAGTCATAGCCAAAGGTTGTGGGATCAGCGTGAACTATGCAGGCGAGGCTCGTCAACAATGCGCTATTGTTGCTGGCATTTAGACATCGGCTCCCTTGCACTTTGAACTTTTCCATTTGTCGCCATAAAGGTCGCGCGGCATCACTCGCTGTGTTCGGACGTATTTGCTATAGATCCTGTGTTTTTATTCATAAGTACGGTTAAAAGTTAGTTTTACGCTTAATACCTGCTGTAATCATTTAAAGATTAAGAAGACTTACAAGTTCTACACAAAAGTTTAAAGAAAAAGGAGTGCGTTAACCAAATAAAATCGAACTAAAAAGTGGGACGAGCAAGTTAAGTGCAGTGACAGTGAGTCATCGTGGCGATCGAGACATCTTCATTGCCTTATATGGTCATAAAACTCACGATCGTCAGTGCCTACTACGCTTATGTTGAAGAAACAGTATCACAATTTCGGCGCTAAGAATAAAGTCGGCGTAGTGCAGTGGCTATTGGCACTGCTTATAGATTTGGGTCCTCCGCGGTCCGTGGTTCAAACCTCCGACAGGAAAATTGTTTTTGTGGCCTTTACAAACATTTTTGTGATTTTGTTAAAAGAAGTTCCTTATATCGACTAGGCACGGATAAGTTTTGAGCAATAACAAATTGAGGTAGTCAGAATTTAAGTTTACTGGTTTAAGCGACAAAGAGCGCCCAAAAGTACTAAATATAAACATCTAATTTGATAATGGATAACATCTGCGCTGGATGTCTTAAGCCAATTCCAGACAGAAGATTCTTGCAATGTGCCTTTTGCCAAGAAAAATATGATTTGGAATGCGCGAATGTACCTGAGAAACGATTTTATAACACAATGACAGCAGAACACAAAGGCAAATGGAAATGTCCACAATGCAGAGCACAGACTCCTAAGCTAAATACAGATAACACAAATACACCTATTCGAAAGCTAGCGAATATAGCTAACTTAGGATCAAATACTGCTCTCAATGAGAGCATCCCTGCGAATACCAGTGAAACAGACTTCTCAAACATAACCCTAAGAAAAAAGACATCTTACAACAACACTATATATTGTTCTGATGAAGAAGATTCTTTGCCACAAGGAAACACAATTATGCAGGATAGCCCTAACTTAGAATACCATAAAACAATTAATATAGATCAATTTGATGCTCTTCTTAAACAAAATTTGAAGGAAAACAATAAAAAAGTTCTAGTTCAGATTAAGTTAATGATACAAAATCAAATCGAAAATTCCCTACAGGAATTAAAATCAGATTTCAAACAAACCACTGATAAAATAAAGAAAACCCAAACTGCATTGGAAAAGGAAATAGAAACAATAAAAACGAAAATAGAATTACTTCAAGAAAAATGGTCATTGATACAAGAAAAAAATGAAAAAATAGAAAAGGGAATAAATAATGATAAACATACACAACGATTAAATGAACCACCGGAAAATCGAGACAAGATATTGGTACTACATGGTTTAACGTATAATTACTGGGAAACAGATTATGATCTAACAGAAAGAATATCTAATATTTTTTATGAACTATTAAATATCAATATATCAGGATATATAGAAGAACTGTCTTTTATAGGAAGAAAAGGAGCCTTAAGACCATTAAAAATTGAACTCATTAGTAAAAGAATGAAAAAATACATACTTGGAAATTCCGTACGGTTCCAAAATACTGGGTTAAGTATATCAGAGTATCTAGATGCAACAGCTCTCCAGAAAAAATGGGATCTTAAACAGGCTCTACAAACCGCAAGAAAAAATGGGAAACACGCAATTATCAAGAATAACAAACTGATCATCAACGGGCGAGAATCGATGGATATCAATAAAGAAATGAATCTGAAATATGTACAAAATACCAAATTAGAAGAAACAACCAACACAGTACCTACAATATCTTCTCATACCTCAAGACACATGCATGACAATCCATCACCATACCAGCAAACTACAAAAGAAAATACTTTGAATACTGGGAGTAAAGTTAATTCCTTTCGAAAATAACTTTAGCACTTTGTACCAAAATATGCGCAGTATCAGCAACAAGTCCAATATTCTAGAAGCCATGCTAGAAGAAAAAGCATATCTACATGCCATATGTATAATGGAATCGTGGTTAAATAAAGATAAATTAGAATTACTTAATATAAATAATTATCATATCGGTTCCTCATTTTGTAGAGAGATTCAAGAAGGGGGCGGAGTGTGTATTCTAGTTAATAATTCAATTGAATATTGTGAACGGATAGATATTGTCCAATTGTCAGTAGAATCAAATTTTGAAACGTGTGCAATAGAGTTACTAAATATTAACATACTATTAATTAATGTATACTGGCCAAATAGTACCAAAGGGATTGAAACATTCTTTGAATGCATTAATAAACTTTTAAAAATTATTACGATTAAGGATAAAAATAAAAACATTATTATAGGGGGTGACTTCAATGTCAATTTCTTAAAGAATAGTAAGCTAAAAAGATCGCTTCTAAACTTAATGTTAACTTATAATTTTAAGCAAATAGTAAATGAGGCCACTAGAGTCACAGCAAACAGCTCTACGTGTTTGGACCTTATTTTTATCAATTTTAATAGTAAAGGTGTAGTAGTAAATGTTGAAGAACTTGGATTCTCGGACCACAAAGGAGTAGAACTAAATGTGCCATTAGCTACTAGTTTTCCGCCTTGTTTTACTTTATACAAACGAATATATAATGATGTAAATATGAATAAGTTTAAAAAAGAAATAGCCTCAATAAATTGGGATAACATAGTCCTTATGAATAAAAACGTAAACGAAAATTATAATAATTTTAATGAAACTCTACAAAAAGCCCTAAATAAATGTATACCAATAAAATCCATAAAAGTAAAAAAATCAAAAAAAGTATACCTGACAACAGGAATAAAGCTATCATGTCGCAATAAACGGCTACTAAGAATACTAATAAATCGGTCTAAAAATAAAATCTTACATGACCACTATAACAGATACACTAAAATACTAAAGCAAGCTATCCAAAATTCAAAAAAGATCAACAACATACGAAGATTCCAAAAATCAGGAAACAGTATTAAAACAATGTGGCAAATAATAAAAGATGAAACGAATAAGAAAGTAGGCCAACAAAAATATAACATGAAATTAAAAATTAATAATAAACTAATCGATAACCCTAAGCAAATAGCAAACACCTTTAACGATTTTTTTTCTTCTATTAGTAATTTACAAATACACCAGATGCAGCAATCTGAAATACAAAATAATAAAATTGAAAATTCTATATTCTTACGCCCAGTTGAGGCTCGTGAAGTATATACAATAATTAAAAACCTAAAAAATAAAAATAGTTTTGGAATCGACGAAATACCACCAAAATTAATTAAAGTATGTGCAATTGAATTAGCGTCCCCTTACTCAGAATTAATAAATCAGTCTTTTACCAAAGGTATTTTCCCAAACGCCCTTAAAATATCATTAATTAAGCCTATATTCAAAAACGGCGAAAAAACTAACCCAAATAACTATCGTCCAATTTCAATATCTCCTACTTCAGCTAAAATATTCGAAACAGCAATGGCTAAAAGAATATACCCCTTTTTTGAAAAATATAAAGTTTTAAATGAAAACCAGTTTGGATTTCGCAAAAATAGATCCACCACCTTAGCGGTTTATAAGTTTGTACAAAAAATCCTGGATACAATAAATACAAAACAGTACTCCGTAGGTTTACTTCTAGATATGAGTAAGGCATACGACAGAGTAAGATATGATATCTTAATACAAAAACTAGCTGACTCAGGAATAAGAGGAAACTCACTGAAATGGTTTAGATCCTATCTCGAAAATCGCTCTCAATATACTGAAATAGAAAATACCAATTTTGAAACAGGGCAAATTCAGAAAACAAGATCCGAACAAGTATTTGTTAAGGGTTCTATTCCACAAGGAAGCGTCCTTGGGTGTATTTTGTTCTTAATATATATAAATAATATTGCAACACAACAACATTTAAATGAGAACTGTATTTTGTTTGCAGATGACATCTCGATTTTGATACCTTGTTCAGATACCAAAGCATTAAATATCAGTCTAAACACCCATCTAGATACAATAATAAACTTCCTGAATTATCATAATTTAATTCTCAATTTCAATAAAACCAAGCTTATCCAATTTAGACCCTTTCAAAAGAGCCCACTTTCAATTAATTATAAATATAAAAACACCACACTAGAAACTGTAGATTCAGCTACACTACTGGGTATTAATATCGACACTAATCTAAATTGGAAATCACACATTCATAAACTCTCCAAAAAACTGTCATCATTTATATATGCCCTCTATAATTTAAAAAAAGTAACAGATCTCAAAACCGCTCTCACAGCTTATTACGCGTACGCTCACTCAAGGCTTACCTACGGAATAGTTCTTTGGGGTAATTGCACTGACGTACAGGATATATTTATATTGCAAAAACAGTGCATCCGAATACTAGTAAATATTGACCAGATGGAGTCATGTAGACCATACTTTGTTAAGCACTCTATAATGACACTTACGTGTATATATATTTTTGAATCCTGCAAATTTGTAAAAAAGAACTTTAATATGTACTCCCCAGTAAAAAATTCAAATCTTAAGAGAAACAACCGAGGGGCTAATACACTTAAGCAACCGTTTTCTAAGTTAAAAATATTTACATCAGGCCCACACTCCATGACAATAAAAATATATAATAATATTCCAAATTATATAAAAAATTCTGACACTATACCTTCTTTTACTAATCTGTTGAGACAATTTCTTATAAAAAAATGCTACTATGATATTAATGAATTCTTTAATGATAAAATAAAATAATAATAATGATAATACACACCTAATTGCATTACAAAAAATATATATTTGAATTATAACTAACTTATTTATTTATGAACAACATTTTTTACTCTAAAATAACAATTATATGAAGATCCTTAAATTTTTAATTCATTTTAATAGTATTTAAACGCATTAAAAATTTTAATGTACCTAGCTACAAGATAAGTGCCGCTAGAGAAAGTCAGTCAGTGTCAGGAAAGCTCAGGTGGGGGAGGAAAATAGATAAAAAATAAATTTGTATTGTAGTACATAAGTTTACTCCCTCTGTTATTGTTATGCCCTTACGGGGCGCTACATTGTTTATTCTGACACCTTTTGTATCTATTTATTTAATTACTATGTACACCAATGTGGCATGCAATAAATAATTTTGAATTTGAATTTGAATTTGAATTTGTATTAAAACGTTTATGTTGTCTCCATATTTGGGTTGGGTGGAATGTGCCAATTTTGCAAGTGCACGTTTTATCGTAAATCTGATGTTTAGTTATGTTGTAATCTTATGAAATGAAAATTAAATTATAAATATTTGTAATTGGAATCAATCGAAAGTTACAGAAAGGTGTACACAATTATATGTAAATATTTATAAAATTTTATAAAATACAGTGAAAAAATTAAACGCCTACCCGACCCAGCCAGGAATCGAACCTGGGTCTTCCGCAATCCGGGCGGCTGCACTGACCGCTATGCTACCGGGAAGGCTGACGTAAGCGCTGAATTTTGCCACTGCTTTTTAATTATTTTATTACAGTTATATGTTATCTTACTAATCACAAGAAAGTGTTGAAAGACGTTTTACTTAGTTTTATCTAAAAGGTTTAGATTTTTTATCTTTCGTGCTTGACACAACGACTGCTACGACGTTTTATTGGATAGTGATAAGGAAGTCAGTCTTAGTAGGTGAGGATTCCAGATGACTGAAATTCCACCTTCAGTCTTATCATCATCTGGGCCGAAGGTTTTCTGGTTGTGGAATAATAAAAAAGACTGGACAGATAGGAAACCTTCGATAGGAAGTGCTTTTAATTGCATCAGTAATATTCGCACGTTACTAAAATTATATTTAATTTCTTTACCTTTATGCGTACTAATGTACGACTTTATGAATTCTTATGGAAATACATAAATGCTAGACGCTACTGCTCGTGTGCCAATACCAACAAGGTTATTAGCCATCAGGTGGATTGAAGCTGTGTGGGTCCGACGTTTACTTTCTATAAATACAATTATATTGAAATTAAATATTCAAGAGTGTGATTGATTGCTTGAACGTGTTAAATAACAACATTATATCAATTCAATGCAGAAATAACACTTTTAATTCACTCCCGAGTGTGTGTTGATTAATGTGAGCATTTGGACACGTCGTTTAATTGGCAAAGTATAATTGCTATACTATTGGGTAGAGCATAGTCGGCGCATGCGCAATGCTCGCCTGTTCATAAATCACGATGCATTTGGCGCGTGCGCAGTGAGTGGGTGATGGATACGGAGAATACATGAACAAACAGAAGGATGCCTCGGCAGATTCAGTGTAGTTATACATTTGGCAAATCTATAGAAACTTTCGAATTTAAATTTTTACAAGAGATCATAAATTATGTTTTGTAATTTAGTTTTTGAATTTTAGAAACATACGTAAAGAACAATTAAGTAATGTCGGATAGTATGTCGGAATGGTTTAAGCTTATTTTTTATGTAACTGCGCTGGCAAAGATCATACGGGCTGCCTCGCCTGATGTAAAGTGGCCACCTCAGTCCCTTGGACGCTTGCAACACGAGGGTTGCTGACACTGTATGTCCTGTAATGCTACTAGATTTAGATCCTTAAACCGGAACACAGCAATGCAAAACGGCGGCAAAAATAGGCATAAAAGGATGTTGACCAAATGACCAGACATTTTGATAGAGCTTCTACAGCGCCATTTGTCATATATGCCTTTTATTTAAATTTAAGATTTTAACTAAACATAACTTAAGAAGTCGTTCTGTCTCATAATTCTCGTCTGGAGCGGCGTCGTGTTCACGCGAACTGGAGCGATAAGTGAAATCGCGCTCCAAATGAGACGCGGCTATCAACTTCACGACAAACAACACAATCCGCAAATGTTGCAACAGAATCATTTTGGTCTCGTCGTAAACGGACTTTCGTCTTTGGGCTAAGCATTGTTTAGATGTTAGTTTCATTTAAAGTTTCGAAACTTATTTTGTGTTATGTGAGTTATGATTATGGCAAACAAGGATGATTTACGAGCATAGACAGACAGATATGGACTGTTTCTTTGTCCAGCTGTGACTTGAGAAGTCCCTAAATAAGGCAGACTGTGCGGCCGTAATTGTCCCTTTCTTCCTTTTCCTATCCGATTGATCCAAAGTTACGCGCTAAGTACAATATATAATTTGGATCTGTAGATGACTTTTCACAGCTAACTACAAAGCATAAGGTAAAGTAGGTCCGCCACGATTGGTGATGGGCCAAAATAGTCTCCATTAGTCACAATATACAAAGACGGACGTAATATTAGTCGTTGGATTGGTACAAATAATCATTGAAATGAAACAACTTTTACGGATACTAACTCGCGTTTATTTTACACATTACTTTTTAATGTTTATCCTGACGTGTCGAATCCTTTGCAGGGTCCGTGGTCACAGGGAGACTGAGGTGTTGGTCGTCTCAATCATTAGTTAGTAGCTTGTATACCCTCATTTAAATTTAATCAGGTGCGTTCCGTTTTACGCAGAAAGAGCTTACAGTATCTTTTGGTCTGGCAGTATGGTGTTGGTGCTGGGATTTAATATTTGTATGATAGGATCCCAGGCTGGTGGCAGATTCCAACCATCTTCTCTATTGAAATTAGGATGTTTTTAATTTAAATAGCCTCGCTTATCATCCTAGGGATGAAATTAGAGAGATTAATTAGTAATGTGTAAAATAAACGCGAGTAGATCCGTAAAAGTTGTTTCATTTCAATGTGTAGTGTTCGCGAAAACTTTAGAAAACAACAAGTAATAATTACTTAATTAAATAATTATTTCAATTCAACGGTCTATGATTGCGTGTGCTAATATATCGAGCACGTTGGTTACTTGTAATATATACGTACGTATTTTCCTGAACAAAATGATTGTTTGTGTGTTTTTTAATGTTAATGTGTTATGCTTTATAACAACAATAATGGAGCATCGATTCGAGGAAATTAAGAGTTCGATGCCTGGCTGACCGGGGGTGGGTGGCAAAGCGCTCGGCCCGATATTCGAAGGTTCTGGATTCAAATGCCAGATGGAGTTGAAGTGATTAAGTCAATACTCATCAATTAAGCGATGATATGATTTTAATGATGAAAACCTTAGCCCAGAGTTGGGATAGTACATGGGTTATATACTCGTATTTTTACTATAGCACGCTGTAATAACCTTGACGGGTAAAGGAGAGTTTATAATAAATGTATAACAAATAAAATAATTAATTAAAATAAATTTAAAGTAAAACCTATTTCGTTTTATATTAAACGTGTAAGATTATTATCGTTAGGCTTATGTGGATGAACAACAAATCTCATGTAATGTTGACCCTTAATCGGTTGTCGCACATAGCTAGATATATTTAAGTACCTATGTCGTTTTTTTATATAAAATCAATGTGTTCAAACTTTGGTAAACCAAATAAAGAAAAAATACTGACATCATCAAATTTAAAATATCTTAAAAATTATTTGAACCTGCCACCTTATTTGAAATGCATGTAGTAATTTGTTTTTCTTAATCACATGATTACTAGTGGTATTTGGCTAAACCTTGACTAAACAGAATGCTGAGTTTTACGACTCAAACATGAATCTTTTGATTTTTGATACTATCTGTTCCGATTGTTGCGTTTTCGAAATGACATGTAGGTATACTACATTATTAAAAAATGGTAATGTTTTTAGACTTCGCACGCAACTGACCTGCATTCAAAGTGCAACCAAAATTTTCAAGCATCGTTAAATAGGACGGCGCTGTTTCCAATGGTGTTTTCTCTTTCGCACACCGAGGTTTTCCTTTGGAAAAGAGTAGGCGTGCGCTGTTTCGCACGCGTTTAGAAACCCGGCCTATATCGGCGCTTCTCACCTCTTTCCAATGCACATGACCTTGTTTCGGGTGATGTCTCTGCTAATTGTTGTACGTTTTCCATGCCTTCGTAAATGGTTAAAGAAAGCGCTACTTAGATTCTTCTTGATAATTTAAAAGTAGGTTTATAATTAGTTTAATTTCCATTAAGTTTTTTGCAGATGCACAGTCAAATATTTTACTGTGACGATTTACACCAGAGAGAAGAGTGAAAAGAGGAGAGCGGTGCCTTTGCCCAGCAAAGAGTACCTACTGGCTTTTTTATTTGCGATACACATGCTTGATCATTATCATCGTTGTGCCCATGGACATCTGCAACATCCAGGAAACTGCCTATGTATTGCTGAGTCTGAGAGCATATGATTTTACTTTTAATTTTTAAGTGCTTTTTGCTGCACTGAAGCTGATTGTTAGTCTGTGTTAAGTTAAATGATTACTTTATGAATTTGTCAGTAGATTGTGCTTTGCTTAAACTAAAATTTTAATTATGATTTAATTAGCTTGTAGGGCGCCACCCCTTTTCTTTTTTACTGCAATAAACGCATCACATAAATTGCAATACCATCCCAGCGCTTGCGGAAGTAGTTTGTGACCACAAACATCAGGTAGGTACCGATTATCACCCGGGGCCTTCTCTTGAGCGTTCCTTATGGCGTTGGTAGTGCTGGAGTTAGCCATATAAGCCACTAAAGCCAAAACACTGTTGCTTACCCATATATATAGCTAAATATTTATAAAATACAGTGAAATAATTAAATGCCTACCCTACCCAGCCGGGAATCGAACCTGGGTCTCCCGCAATCCGGGCAGCTGCACTGACCATTTTTTTTTATATAAGAAGGAGGCAAACAACCAGGCGGGTCACCTGATGGGAAGCAATCACCGCCGCCCATAGACACCTGCAAGACCAGAGGAATCGCAGATGCGTTGCCGGTCTTCAAGGAAAGAATATGGTCGTTTCTAGAAGATCCCTAAGTCGTAATTGTCCGGAAATACCACCGCTGAGAGCTGGTTCCATAGCACTTTAGTTCGTGGTAAAAAAATACGTGAGAAACGCACAGTAGTAGACCGGCATCCATCAAGATGGTGTGGATGGAAAGACAGTCGGTTGCGTGTAGTGCGGTGAAGGAGATCAGCGGCAGGGATCAAACCGAACAATTCCTCAGAGCACTCCCCATGATAAAGGCGATCAAATATACAAAGAGACGCAACGTTTCTCCGAAGGGCCAGTGGATCGAGCCGACCAGAGGTTACCACATCGTCGACAACTCGAGCAGCTCTGTGTTGTGGAAGGCTGACGTAAGCACTGAATTTTTTCAGTGCTTTTTGATTTTTGACTGCTTTTTAGCGGCAGAGTGCCATCTATCCAATGGTTATAATTTAATTATTTGTTTCACTGTATTTTATAAATATTTGATTCAGCTTCAGTGCAGCAATTATCATTTAAAAATAAAAAAAATAAAAAAATAGTTCCTTGAAATAAACCTTTATCCATGCGCGGGCGCAGCGGTCTGCGCCACGCGCGCTCACGTGCCACTATCACGTTTCACTTTCGCCCGGTCATCAACCCGCTATCAGCTGATGTGGCCGCTCATTAGCAGTACCTAATTGCGGCCGACGCGCTGAGATACCACTGAGATATCACCGAGATACCGCAGTTTGTAGTGCGCTGATACTATCTGCTCAGCAGGGTCCGTAATCAGACCCTCGGCCACTATGTTAGATTGATTAAGTCTTATGTTTGTATAATTACTTACAGATTTTTTACCAAGTCTTAAACATTACAAATCCCGGCTGTAGTTGTAAGTGGTTCTTTGTTGTTAGTAAATGAGTCACATTCCTGTCTGGGATTCCGAATCCGGGTTCCTGTTGTCGAGTTCAGAAACCAGTATAATTAATTCCAAAATTGTATTCTCTTTTAATATATTTCTGTTAATTTGAAATGTTTTAAAGGATAACACATTTCAAATAAAATAAAAGCCTAATTATCTAAGCAATGAAAAATTTAAAAAGATAGAATGTGAGTTTGGATTGGCATTGACAGATGTCGGCCTCATTTATGACAAACAATAGGTACGTGTGTGTCAATTACATGGTAGTGTGTGTAATGATGTTTTTGTTGATTTAATGTATTTTTTATGCTTAATTTAAAAAAAAATTAACATTCCGATAACCTTCTCTATATAAACTATAAGTGTGCGAAATTTCATACTCCTCCGTCTGCGCAATTTTCGTAAAAGCGGGTACAAAGTTTTTGATTCACGTATTAATATATAGATTATTTATTATATTACTTTTTAAACTATCATGGTCACTTGCATTAGAGTAAATTATTAACGGGAGGAGCTCGATGGCGCAGTGGTTAACGCGCCCGGTCTGCGAGTGCTGAGGTTAAGCAACTTTCGCAAAGGCCGATCATCGGATGGGTGACCATAAGTTTATCATCTCGAGCTCCTCCGTGCTTCGGAAGGCACGTAAAGCCGTTGGTACGGGCTTCATTAGCAGTCGTTAACAACCACCAATCCGCACTGGGCCCGCGTGGTGGTTTATGGCCCGTTCTCCCTATCCATCCATAGGGAAGGCTCGTGCCCCAGCAGTGGGGACATAAAATGAGCTGATGATGATGATGATGATTAACGGGATTCATATTATTCTTACAACTTATTGATTAGTTCGAACAAAATATAGACAGTATAAATGGTTAACATTTTTGAATACTTTGTACTTATAGATTATCTTTAGAAATACATTTCTTCTAGAAGACCAAGGCGACATAATATAATATGTGGAAGAGCTACATAAATAAGTAGAAGAAATTAGTTTCATTTCACTAAAGCCTTTAATAAATTTCACGGCCATTGTACAAGTGTGTCGCTCTTCTTCGCATTTGTGTCAATTAATTAAACCTTCAGCGTTTCTTTCATTAAAACCCAAGGTTTATACATGTGTTTAGCTTACCCGATCTAGGTGGTGAATATGTATTAATGTTTAAAATATAGGTCATTATTATCAACATCCTATATATATGTCCCACTCACTACTGGGCTCACGTCACATGGGAAGATCGAACCCGATCCGAAGATTTAACAAACATAATTAATTACTAGTAGGAAACTAAAGTTTGATACGAACCTTGTTTTGTCACAAACATTATTCAAGTTTGTTAAAATACCTTATAAATAGTTTTTTGTAACATTTCCAATTAACAGATATTTAAAAGAGCTATGCCTACTTGTAATCGAAATACATAAAGATTTTTTAAATTTTAAATTTTAGTCCGTCCCTTTTTCTGATTAAAGTTCACTTGTGTCCGACAACGTTCCTTGTTCACAACAAACAGCTTTACAATGAGATGAACGTAACTTACGTATCAATAAAATCAAATGTCGTAACATAAATGTTAAGGTCGCGAGTGAAGGTTTTTATTGCCGCATATTATTTTGTAATGAAAATATTTATTTGTACAGTCTGTCTGACAATACTTAAGGGAAAGGGTTATAACCCACCACTCGGGCCCAAAACGACTATAGCCTTTGATTACATAAACGACTTTAACCTTAGAATGTCAACCGGGATGTGGGACTGCACTGAGACCCTGACACCTCATAAGACTATGAAAAGTGACGTCGCGGTGTTTTGTTTTATTTGTCAGCCAGCACTCATGCACCATTACGAATATACACAAGTCTCTTCACTTTCCGTTAAGAAGGTTTATTAATATTTAAGTACCTATATAATTTATTAAATTCATCTGACATCGTCGTGGCCGTACTTTGCTTAGGCCCCGTATGTGTGTCAGCTGCAATGCCGTTTGGTTTGCCCACACTCGCATTGTTTGCTGCCAGATAGTAAAGTTGTTCTTATTGTGGCTGAATGACGTTACATCATGTTTTATTTAGCAGTCGTGACTGCAGCGTTGAATTACTAAATCTTATCAGTGAATGGTCGGATACAGATTCAACTAATACCTACTATGGTTTGATGTTGGTAAATCGGAAAGTAGATTCTTGATGTTGATGTTGGTAGATAGGAGAGTAGATCTTCAACTACAAACAAACAACAAAACATCAGTTGATAAGAAGGTGAAGGTTTACTATAAATGTTTATAAGTCGTTGTCAATATTAAATATTTCCATAAGTAATCTAATTTGCATGCGTTTATTTTATTTCATTTGCAAAATCATCTTCCAAAAACGTTGCCGGCGAAGCAGTGCATAGAAAGTATGAAAACGTGTTTGTTTTTATTGTTTTAAAATAAAAAGATAATTACAATATGCAAATGAGGATTATAAATGTAACTTGCCAAAGCTACAAATCGCAATCGGCCGCATCAATCACGCGCAAAATCAAATCGGCCGACCCGCAGCGGCATTAGTGTGTCAAACTATAAAGAGCGCGCCCAAAAACGGAAGTATTATGATGCATAATCGATCGCCATTGCGCAACTCCTGAGGAAACCGAATCGATTCCAAATAAGAAAGCATCGCATTCCGATATAATTACAAAATCGGAATCGGACGGCGTTTGGGTGCAGGTGAAAGCAGTTGCGTCGCGTTGCGTCACTCTTACGCGGCCGAGCGGGCCCGAGCGGGGCCGAGCGCGCCCGACGACGGCCAGCGAGCTGCGCGTTCCCACGCACGTTACGTGCCACCAAAATGTGTATAATTACTAATCAGAGTCTTCAATGGAGGCTTTGACATAATGCGCGTCAGCGGTGTCCAATTACTTTGGCAGATCTCTCGTAACCCCTCATTAAGCTGTGTCGATTACAATTAACATATGAAAGGACGGCTCGGCGTTGCATAATAGGATGTAGACATGGACGCTCCACCGCAACGCGATGGCTCTGCTAACTATTCGACCTAGTTCCGTCGAGTACCTGTTGTTTAAACGCCGGCATTGCCTTGTAATTTCGAATTGATGGAATGGACATAATGATAAGCGTATCCTTGTATTATGCAAATTATCGCGGCGACCTCATTAAAGCCTTTGTCGTTTAAAAAAATATTGGTTCTGATATTGTATTGCCATCATTGGAGGCGAGTGCGGCGCATGCCTGCCGGTGACTAATATGGTCACATTATTTACGCTCCAGTTACCGAATTGACGTACCAAGATAAATTATTTTCACAAATATTGGAACATTTCAAGACACACCTTTTTAGGGTTAAGTAGTCAACAAGGAACGCTTATAGTTTCGCCATGTCTGTTTGTCTGTCTGTCCCCAGCCTAGCTCATAGACTCTTAGTACTAGAAAGTTGTAATTTGGCATGGATATACATATTAATCACGACGACAAAGTGGTGAAGTAAAATTTTGAATTTTTTTTAGGTTACCTCCCCTACAGGAAGTGGGGATGTAAAATTTTTTTCTTGTCTACCCCATAGTGTGGGGTGTCATTGGATAGCAATTTCAAAAATATTGCGGGTTTGTGTAAACAGTTTTTGATTGAGGCATCCATTTTTAAGTTTTATAGTGCAAAATTTGTTTAGAGTCAAGTGTCCCCCCGCCCCCGCCAGCCAAATGGTTGTTTTTGGATACGTGAAAAAATTCATGGTAGTTCACAGCTAAGTAGGCTTTACAAGTTTACGAGTAACAGTCTACAAACTTAGAAAATGTACTTAGCGCAGTATAAATTCCTCATTGGGAGCTACTTAAATAACGTTGTCAGGTGTGTGAAACCGGTAGTATCAAATTAAAAAAAAATATATATATTTACGGGTAAGCACAGCGCCTTGATCTCACCTGATGTTAAGTGATGATAAGGCCAATGATGGAAGCGTACTTGAAAAATACCGAAAACACCCGGGATCCTCAACTATTGAGGCACTGGCTATCTTATCTCTAGCTGCCGGAACACAACAATGCTACAAACATATGCTGGTGAATAGTACTTAACTTGTTTAGTTCTTACTTTTTGAAGTCATAGTATTCGTCGAAATACCAGAATTCTATCTTCTACGAGTAGATAAGCCAGTTATCCAGATAATAGTGATAAAAAATAATTTCTGCGGTGTTCTATTGACCTCGATCGACGCCGTTCTAAACGAATGGTTCGTTTGATTTTCGTGGAAACTACTTTGGTTGTGATTGAGGGCAAATATTTGTACTAACTTGGGCTCGCTACAGATTCGCTCAGTTGTTGTGCCATTGCACTAATCGAATGTAATTGTATTCTCACGAGAATTACACATCTCTCTATGCGAATAGTTGGGTAATGTTGCCGATATTGCGTCTCACGATTTGTCACTTGTTCATTCAGACCACACTGCAACACCTTTGCCAGCCTTATTTCGCAGTAATACATGCCATAGGTTCAAAGCAGGTACTTATTAAAGTAGTATTGTCATTGGAGTGTCGCGATGTTGAAAGCTGTCGCAGCGTAGATTGCAAACGATTTCTGAGAACAGGTGAACTTTTTTCTAGGAGGGTATATTATCTGATTAACGTAGCGTTGTAATAGAATATTGTACAACTACACTTATTGTACGTCAATGTAAAAATAAACTAAATAGAGGAGTTTGGCCTACATCTCATGGAATGTGATTAGGTATAAGGCCGAAGATGGGACCGCACTTTACTGGACTTCTGTAAGGATCTTGCTATTTTGTCTTCGATTGATGGAACACAACAGCGCATTGGATCTTGTTTATTATGGCGACCAAATTGGCTGAGAAGATGTTAGCCGGCTACAACTTAGAACAAGCTCTACCACCAACTAAACCGAGCACAGTAACCTGGATGACAATCGAACCTGTCCCTATCTCTTCTTCATTCTGTCTGCTCCTGGTAAGATTGTAACAGCTCAGAGCCCGTAGCCAAAGTAACATTACAAAGACGATAGCGAAACGATAGCGAAGTTAGAAAAGAATAAATATATGGGATTGACATTACGTTGACCACGTGATTTAGCGCGGCTTATGTCAATCCCATACATTTTGTTCTTTTCGAACTTCGCTATCGTTTTGTAATGTTACTTTGGCTAAGGGCCCTGATACCGTAGTTATTATTATGCTTATATGCCAATATTCATACTAATTCACAAACCGTTCAGATAGGTAAATCAATATAAGTATGCCACTGTTGCTTGGCCTACAAATAGGTGGTAGGAGGTTGGTGACCTTCCAGATGGGTGCGAGCCAGCGAACCTGTTGTGGCACTTTCTGACTAAGTGAAGAGTTGTACACCGGACTTGTATTGATTTTAATGTCAGATGATATAACATCTCATCAAAAGTCGTCAGCATTACCCTGTAATGGTGTAACAAGAGCTTAGACTGTTTTGGAACATTTACGAGTATGTTTAATCCTGTTTTTAGGGAAAAGATGTGATTGTTTTTTCCTTAACGATCACTTACACGTTAATTGCAATTGAAAAGAAATTATACGAGTTGGTTACACAATAAACTAGAAATGTTTATTAGAGGAAATAAAGTCGATCGTAGTAAAAACATTATAATTAATAACTACCTACCTGTTTGCGTAATCACCGATCATCGTAATACTGACTCGTACTAACGTTTAAATCGGTATATCATTTATTTAGCATGACGGATTGCTATTGAGCTTAGCAGAAAGTAGACAGTCAACGATAAGAATGTACTTTTGCTTCTAATAGTTGTGTGGATGGGAGCAACCTGCGCTGTATTCGATTTGGCAATGGCGGTTGTTTTCTATTGTAATGTTATTCTAATTATCGTCATCATATCTTTCTTAGTTTTCTTATAATATCATTGCTCCTTTGATTTCGGAAATTGGTGTTCTAAGGGTCCTTGCAGTAGTCAAAAAAGCTTTTTACTTTCATTTCACAACGGTGAAGTCCTTAATTGGTCTAGTATACTGAAAAGAAGACTGGAAACACACATTAAATTACAAATGGTGTCACAGGTTTACAAGTCACAAAAAATATAATTCCCGAAACATTTATAACTTGCTCAGGTGTATCTATCATTATTCAATAATTTTCAGTGTCAAAATAACGACAGGTGAATTTGAATGCGAGAGAGAGTTAGCACTCTTAATTTACGTGAGATGGTCACTGGTAGTTCTGTACGCTTGAAAACTTAAAGCAAATGTCTAAATATTTAAGTGAAATTAATTGACATTTGTCTGTGATTATCCTCTCCACATATCCTGTAATTAAATGAGCGGCGGGTCTGAAGCTAGCCGCCAAGTGGGGTAGGAAGAGAAACGCCGGCGCCCGCGCGGTGTCATGCTGGGAACTGTCCGTAATTGAGGTAATTGTCAACATGTGCGTCATTACAAGCCGGCGCGGCGGTCGTTCAGCTTCATTGATTAAGTTGTCGCGCGAATTTTACACATATACATACATCGGAGGAGCTCGGTGGCGCAGTGGTCAACGCGCCCGGTCTGCTAACCGGCCATTGCGAAATCGCAAAGGCCAGTCATCGGATAGGTGACCAAAAATGTATTATCTCGAGCTCCGTGCTTCGGAAGGCACGTAAAACCGTTGGTCCCGCCTGCTCTAGCAGTCGTTAATAACCACCGCACCGCACTGGGCTCGCGTGGTGGTTATGGCCTGTTCTCCCTATCCATCCATAGGGAAGGCTCGTGCCCCAGCAGTGGGGACATAAATTGAGTTGATGATGATGATGATGAAATACATACTTTTACGTCCTTCTCCCAAAACTAAATTACAGACAGAGCCGCAAAATCATCAATTTTGAGTAAAGTCGCCGTTAGTGATCTAGAAGTCACATCTAGCATAATCAAAGTAGGACCCCAAGTGGAATAGATAACATCGTGTCAGGTTGGTAGCCGACCGCCTGGTGTGTAGCATCTTGGAACCCTTGCCCCTTAGTCGGCTCTTATGAATTGCGCGGGAAGTTAGGCAGCTGATTCATTATTTTCAAGTCTCTGAATTTAAATTTTCTGATGCGTATTATAATTTATAAAAAACTAGCTAACCGGCGGACTTCGTACCGCTTTGACAGTTTCCATGACAACAAAACAAACAACATTCGTCCGCTTAAGAACACCCGTATACACCCGTATTCCATGATGGACCCCTATAGCAGCGCCACCTACCGGGTCCAATTGTAAATCTAAACCATTCTCGAATCCACTTGAACACACACAAAAAATTTCATCCAAATCGGTCCAGCCGCTTAGAAGGAGTTCAATTTCATACACACGCACAGAATAAAGATCCTTTCGAGCGCCACCGGACTTGAGAAAATAATGTGTTTTGGTAATTTCACACTATGAATAGACGTATATGGTAAATAGCGTGATTTAATATAATTACGTCTTTCGATTAATTTGAGATCAATCAATGAGCATTGCATAGTTTTATGTTTTGTATTGAATAGACACTTTACATTTTGGGTATAAACATTTTGTAAAAAATAATAGCCCATTATTCTTTCAAATGATTAGTATGTGATGTTGTCTTATATTTAAATTATAATGGCTAAATAGCATAAATCGTCGTAACTCCAGTACTTAGAGCGTGGTAAAACTTTTACGAATTGTTGGTGTCCACACTTAATTTTGGTAAATTGATTTTAGCTCTAGTATAATCGTTTCTCTATTTTTTTTATCAAGTTATAGTAGTCTTTAACATCCACAGCAAAACTCACATTGGGCCAGTACGATAGGTAATGACCCGATCAGATCAATAGAAATGATTTCAATCGTCTAAAACCCCATATATTTACAAATTATACATAATTAAAAAAAAATGAAAATGCACTCTACGTCATCTGCACCCAACCTTAATTAAAACCTACACCAACGCCAGATATGTTGACATCCTAAAACAAATGGTTAATGTTTGGGTCAATGCCACATGACTAGCACATCGCATTGGACCTCACCATAAGCGGTGCGGCCTGCCACCGGTCCGCCAAGTTTTTCTAAAAGTTTTCCATCGAGTTTCCATAAGCCGGCGCGAGAAAGCCAACCACTTTGGTTACACAACTCACCGTCGGTGTGTCCCGTCGAGAGTGAAACTGTCAGCGCATGCTCGTTCTCACTTTCCTTGGCACACACTCTCACTGCTCGCGCGCACAGAACACTTCGAATTCGCGAATTCAAATTTAAATAATTTGCAAAATTCGAACGCGATTCAAATGTTTTACGTTTTGCAATTGTTTCTCTTTTATTTTTCTGGTGTTGTTGTTTTGTTTGTGGTGGCAGGTGCCTCGTGTGTTGGCGTCGGCGCGTCAGGTGCGACTGGCGGCGAGAGCGCGCGTGCTGCGATGGAAGGGACGGTACGGGGATAGCTGCGAGCTCTCTTGAGCCGCCGCCATCCTTTGATGATTGAACTTTGAACTGGCTGAATTCAATGTTGCAGTTGAAGAAGGCGTTGCTGCACTCCTATTACTGTCTGCGTCTGTCAACGCAAATTGCTGAAGAGACGAAGGCAATTTGAGTTTGAGTGATAGTTTTTTGTTATGTGAACGTTTTATGGCGTTATCGAACGTTGGAAACAATAGTTTTCATTGATTAAAAACAGCGTTCTAAATCAATTAAAGTAATTCCGTTATGATTTAAAAAATATTCCTTAAAGATTTATATAAAACACAGTTAAAAAATTAAACGCCCACCCGACCCAGCCAGGAATCGAACCTGGGTCTTCCGCAATCCGGGCGGCTGCACTGACCATGTAGCAATTAACACTACAATTAACACTACAATTAACAGCAAAAATAAAAAGTAAAAAATATTCCTTATTTATAAATATAATAATAAAGATAACAAAAAAAAACATTAAGTAATTTAAAGTTATTAAAAGTTTCATAAAATTTAATTTAATGACAATAGATAATACGATTAATAATGTTAATTTATGTTCTTAAAGTACATAATGTCAATTTCAATAATTCAAAACATTTCTTTTTAATTTTTTTTACATATTTCATAAAATACAAGTTAAATGTAACTGTAGTAGTACCTAGTTGTAGTTAGTAGTTATATTATAAATATTTACAAACTTTGTTGTAATTTGTATTATCTAATAAATAATATCTAATTTACAGTACAAAACAAAGCAACCAATGGATCGGTGAAGAAGTTTCAAAAATTTCTCGGTAAGTTATAATGTTAAATATAGGTACCTACTGCAACAATCTGGACGAGTACAAACTTTTTATTTATTCAAATATATTTGCATTAAACTTTAATAGAATTCCAGAGCATGCATGGGCGTGTCAGTTATAAACTTGTCTT